>JACVVK020000298.1:435000-482500 GCA_018292915.2 Batillaria attramentaria | reverse complement strand
ACCAAGTCCAGTCGTGTAAAACACATTTGACTCCAGCCTTACACACAATCCGCAGTCGGCCATTTTGGTCATTATTTTATCTGATACACAGAGAAAACCTGGTCAGTTTTCAAGGTTCTCCGTCGACAAGTAGAATCTCATTCAGAGCAATCTGGATGCGTCCCCAGAACGAGGCCCTGGCATCCGGCTCCTCGCCCCACTCAATGTACGTAGTGGTTTTCAGAACCGCCATCATGGTGGATGTCATGTCATGTGCCGGCACGTCGTGCAGTAATACCACCAGCAGCGCGTCGTCGTGCTCCATCACGTGACTCAGACACAGACGTAACTCAAACTGACACCACTGGCTCTGGGCAAACTCTGAGGAAAACACCATCATGATTTTCTTGCTGGTCTGTACACTCTCTTCGATGTTGTCCACGATGGGATGTCCCGGTATAAAGTCTCGCTCGTGTATACACAGCCTCAGTCCCAGCCGCTCCTCCAGCTCCGGCATCAAGTGCTCGCGCACCCACTGCACGTCCTCGGAAGCGTAGGACACGAAGACGTCGTACTGGAAGTGTTGTTGCTGTAGACGCCATCGTCGATACTCACCCCGGCCCCGGAAGGCCTCGTACAGCACCAGGCGGATGTGCCAGCGGTAGCGGAAGAGCAAAGGGACTAGCGTCAGTGTCGAGATCAGCATGGCCATACTGACCGCTATGAAGGTATAGGTGTCACGGCTCATCAGACACGCCTGATCAGCCATGTAGAACGAAGGGACGACTGTGTTAGGAATGTTGCTGCAGTTGTATGTACTCACAGAAGCGTTGAAAAGTGTGGTGCTGGACACAAGCCACTGGCGGAACCACATGACGTCACAGGAACACGTGAAGGGGTTTCCACTCAGGTCGAGGTGTGACAGCCGGTGTCGGGTGGAGGCGTTGAACGTCGTCTCTCGGATGACGGAGATGTCATTGCTGTATAGCAGTAACGCTTTTAGTCTACACAGCCCGTCGAAAATACCATCAGGCACGCTGGATATCTTATTTCCACCAAAGTTAATTTTTTCGAGGAAATCGAGTCTCCCAACAGCCATTGGAATAAATGTTAATTCAACATGTTCTAGGTAAACATATTTTAACCTTGTTAAATTTCCGAGGAAAGACTGCCACTTTTGCTCACTCACTCTACTGAAAAAGTTGTGACTAAGCAGCAGATCACTTAATTTTGGACAACCACCAAAGCACACGGGATCAACTTTCTCAATTCCGAAATCCAACTCGTTGTACATTAATGAAACTTTTTCCAAGCGAGGGTGTTCAAATGCATTTTTCTTCACCTCCAGCACGTGTCCGCGCATGTCATCCAAGAACAGTTCCAGCAAATTCGGAAACTGGCGTAAACTCAAAGTTTCCTGTCCCAGCGTCCTCAGCTCATTCCCGCTGAGATCCAGATGCTTTAGGTTCGGGAGACAGACGTCACTGTTATTCCCGATCCATGACAGCTGATTCCCGTCAAGAAATAGTTCTCGTAACCGTGGAAACAAGGAGCTGCCATTACTGTCACACGTTACTGGAAAACGATCGATGACATTTGAAGTGAGTACCAATATTTCGAGAACGTAGGCACCCTGATTAGCAACAACATTTCTGATCTTATTTCTAGACAACGCGAGATGTTGAAGTCTTGCAAGAGGAGCAAAGGCGGAGACGTTCCCGTCTGCGATTGAATTGTGCTGTAAGGAGAGAATTAGGAGTTTGGGCAGAGGGTTGTTGTAGAAGAAGTCGTGTGGCAGAGGACCCAGCGCTCCGACTCTGAAGTCCAGCACCTCTAAAGTGGCGATGTTTACGACAGCGAGTAAGGCGGAGTTGTTCAGACGATAGTTGTTGGATAAACACAGGAATGTCAATCTCTTCAGGAGACAGAAGGCATCAGGAGCAATGTACGTCAGACTGTTGAAACTGAGGTCGAGACGAGTGATGTTGGTCACGTTCAGGAAGAAAGTCTCCTCTCGAATTTCCCCGACCTCGTTGCATGAAAAGTTTAAGCGAATGATGTCTTCGGGAAGCTTTGGAATGAAGGGGAGGTTCCCATGGTTTCCTGAACAGTCAGCTTTTCCCCCCGTGCATCGACACATGTGCTGATAACAGAATGAGCCAGCAGCGCCATCCTCATCAGAGGAGTCATCGGTGTCGTCAGTAGAAAAAAGTCTTGAGTCGGAAGAGGTTACAGTAATGGGCAATACCAGAAATAAGGCAAGAACAGCCCGACTCACAGCCCAGTCTCCCATGGTGTTTGACTAAAATGTGACGCAATGACTGTTGCCTCGCTGACACAGTGTTCAAGTTTTCCGGGTTGGCACTCCAACCGGAACGTTTCAAACAGAAATATTCACAACACGTTTCTTTGTTAATGTCCTAGTGCGTTTTTTCCTGAGTAACTGCCGTCGACAACAGAGACTGTGTAATACAATATTGCGAGTCAATCATTTGTTGTCATTGTCAGTCACAATGGGAACTCCAACACACACACACACACACACACACACACACACACACACACACACACACATACACCGAGAGTCACAAAGAGGCCACACACACACGCACGCACACACACACACACACACACACACACACACACACACACACAGAGTCACAAAGAGGCCACACACACACGCACGCACGCACGCACACACACACACATACACACACAGTCACAAAGGGGCCACACACACACACACACACACACACACACACACACACACACACACAGAGTCACAAAGAGGCCACACACGCACGCACGCACGCACGCACGCACGCACACACACACACACAGAGTCACAAAGAGGCCACACACACACACACACACACACACACACACACACACAGAGTCACAAAGGGGCCACACACACACACACACACACACACACACACAGTCACAAAGGGGACACACACACACACACAGACAGAGAGTCACAAAGGGCACACACACACACACACACACACACACACACACACACACACACACACACACACACAGAGTCACAAAGGGGACACACACACACACACACAGTCACAAAGGGGCCTGAAATGTGGGTCATCAAATCAGTTCATGCGAACTGCCCCCCACCTCATACTGACTTCCCACCTGATATACTGCCTAAACCTAATGACTTTGAACAAGGAAGAGATGTCCCGAAAAAGAAAAGAAAAAGAGGCAGTAGAGGAGGTGTCCGACAAAGACTGAGAAAAACGACACACAGCCGTGTACCCTTGCCCTCTGTGCTACTTTCCAACGCCCGTTCACTTCGAAATAAAATGGATGAACTTCAGGCCAACGTCCATTATATGAACGAATTTAGAAACGCAAGCATTTTAGCTTTTACTGAGACTTGGTTTGACTGTGATATAGACAGACATCATGATTTGTATTTGTCTGGATTCAGCCACCCCATACGCTTGGATAGAGACGAAAACATCACAGGGAAAGGTCAGGGTGGTGGTGTGTGTTTTTATATCAATCAGCAATGGTGCAATACCGTCATCATACGTGAGAAACTGTGCACGCCCGACATAGAACTGTTGTCTATCTCTCTCCGACCCTTCTACATGCCGCGGGAGTTTCCACAGTTGTTTTTCACTCTTGTGTATATTCACCCCAAAGCTAACGCATTGAACGCCGCCGAACACATTTCTAACAACCTACATGTGCTCGACTCCATCAGTCCAGATGCACCCAAGTTTGTGTTGGGTGACATGAACCATGCTTCACGTGAGGTGACCAAGGCCCTCCGCTCGTATCGTCAGTACGTTACGTGCTCCACCCGTTTGGACAAGACTCTCGATCTGTGTTACGGCACCGTGCCCGGCGCGTACAAGTGCAACGTGTTACCGCCCCTCGGGTCGTCCGATCACAACTGCGTGCTCCTCGCTCCGGCTTACAGACCAGTTGTGGAGAGAATAAAAGTAATTGTCAAAACCGTCAAAGTGTGGACCGCAGACAGTGTGGCCCGCCTTCAGGGATGTTTTGACTGCACTGACTGGGACATGTTCGAAGGAAGCTGCTCGAGCCTTGACGAACTGACAGATGTCATATCATCATACGTCTCGTTTTGTGTTGACACAGTGATTCCCAAAAAACTAATAAAGATATTCCCAAACAATAAACCATGGATAACTAAAGAACTGAAGGATGTCCTGAATAAAAAGAAGAGAGTGTTTTTTACAGGTACCACACTAGAGAAGAAACTGGTTGATAAGGAGGTGAAACAAGCAATCAAGAAAGCACAATTAAATTATAAAGACAAGATCGAACTGAAGTTTTATGGTGGTGACTTGAGGTCTGCATGGCAAGGTTTTAAGAACATGGCTGCAGTGAACAGAGTGTCTGACAAGAGTGATGGTAAGATCAAGTTTGGTGATAAGGATGATGTGACTCTAGTTAATGATTTGAACACTTTCTACACACGGTTCGAAACGCAGGACTTTTCAGCGAACATTTCCGATTTGAAGCAGTCCCTGAGACCTGGTGACGCTATTGTTATTGATCAGGATGTTGTGGCTATATGCTTTAAACACATTAATGTACACAAAAGCTGTGGCCCGGATGGTATCTGCGGCAAAACACTGAAGCTGTGTGCCGATCAGCTGAGTGGCGTTTTTCAACGCCTGTTTCAGTTCTCGCTTGACACGTGCTCTGTGCCCCGTTTGTGGAAGTCTTAGACTGTAATTCCCATTCCCAAGAAAGATAACCCTAAAGAAATGAAAGATTTCCGTCCTGTCGCACTGACGTCCCTTGTTATGAAGTCGTTGGAAAAGATTTTAAAGTCACTCATATTGTCTGTTGTTGACATTAGTCTTGATCCTCTGCAGTTTGCCTAAAGGGCTGGGAGAGGTGTTGATGACGCTAAGATCTTTATGTTGAACGCTCTGTACACACATTTAGAGAAACCCAATGCACACGCAAAGATTCTGTTCGCCGATTTTTCCTCGGCTTTTAACACAATTCAACCACACATTCTTGCAAACAAGTTGATGTCAAATTTTTCTCTTGATCACAGATTAGTTTTATGGATTGTTGATTTTTTAACGAACAGAACACAGAAGGTCTTTGCCAACAGTTGTTTTTCAGAGACTTTATGTTCATCCACGGGCTCGCCCCAGGGCTGTTGCTTGTCTCCCCTGATGTACATCTTGTACACTGATGAATGTAGAAGTCAGCATGACAACAGGTTCCTTGTGAAATTCTCGGATGACACTGCATTAGTTTCTCTCTTGTTCGGATCTGAACAAACCCACGGTCCTGCACTGGATGAGTTTGTTGAGTGGTGGGACGACTCTTTCTTGGAGTTAAATGTTATGAAAACTAAAGAGATGGTTTTTGATTTCCGAAGTAACAAAAATGTGGTTGTGGAGACTGTCATACACAATCAGGCAGTACAGGTAGTTGAAGAATACAAGTACTTGGGAACAGTCATTGATGACAAACTATGATGGGACGCCAACACAGAAGCCATAGTAAAGAAAGGTCAGCAGAGATTATATTTTCTGAGGAAACTCAACTACTTCTCTGTGGATACAAAGTTCTTGGCACTATTTTATAAGTCTTTCATTGAAAGCATTCTTACCTTCTCTTTTATTTGCTGGTTTGGCTCTCTTAGTGTTAAAAACAAAAACTCCCTCCAGAAAATTGTCAACATCAGTTCAAAAGTGATTGGTAAGCCACAGAGAAACCTTCAGGCGTTTTTTTGAGCAGCAGGTCATCAGGAAGGCCAGTTCCATCTTAGGCATTCATGCTCACATTCTGTATAGAGAGTTTGAACGTTTTCCTTCTGGTCGAAGATTCAGAGCCCACTTCTGTAAAACTAACCGTCGAAAGTTCTCTTTTATCCCAACTGCAATATCCCTTCTCAACGAGAAGCACTGAGTGCCATAATTACTGTGATGTATTTAATAAGCTGCTGTTTCCGCTTCTGTGATGCTTGTGATACTTGTCTGTGATTTTTTTTTTATAGTTGCCTCATGCTTATAATTCTCCGGTTAGTCACCAAGTGCAGGATATGTGTGTGTGTGTGTGTGTGTGTGTGTGTGTGAGAGAGAGAGAGAGAGAGAGAGAGAGAGAGAGAGTGTACAATTATATGAATTTAGTGATCTTAACTTCTTTATGTGTCTTATGCTCGCCCGCATGAATTGCCCTACGGGGATAAATAAAGTATTTTTGACTTTTGACTTTGACTTGACTTTGACCTCCACCCCCCACCACCCGTCCCCCGCCCCCGTCCCTTTTCTCCCCTCCTATGAAATCACACGAAGTGGCCGTTGGGCAGATGACAAATTTGATTTAACTGCACTACTTTATATGACATCCCTGCGATACGAGAAAAAAGAGATTTTGTTTTCTTTGAGTGACGTTTGATTTCCAGGTCGTGAGATCAGTCACTCATGGTCAACCTTTGTCTGAAGAGCTGATCCCAGTTTTAGATCGAAGAAAAAGAAAAAAAAAAAAAGGGGGGGGGGTGGGGGGGGGGCATCTGCGCACTTCTAGATCCCTCAGCGGTCAGTCTTCTAAAGTGAAACAAAGTTTTGTTCAAACGGCAGCGCAAGAAAAAGCAATCTGGACGGCTCAACCCCCTCCCCGTTTATGACCAGATGCCGCACCTTCCGCGTCATCAGGGCCCCATGTTAAAGTCAGAGTTAGGAAGTTTAGCCCCGGGTTAGAGTCTGAGTTAACCTCGAACTAAACTAGCTCTAGGGTTAATTTTTTTTTTTAATCAGGAAGCGGGTCCATTCCAACAAGGTGCTTAAGCCGTTATAGAAGGGTTTTTGTCTTTCTTTCTTCGCTTCCTTTTTTTTAAATTAAATTTTGTTTTGGGGTTTCTTTTGTCCTAGTCTGGGTTAGGCCCGTAAGCGTGGGCTAAATTAACCTCGAGTTCTACATACGGGCCCAGCAGACCACCTAGTTCGGGTAACCCATGAGTGATCGGGGAAGTCACATCCTGGGTTAGGGATCCAAGCGAACAAACTTTTTGGTGGCTACATCTTTTGCGTGGTGGCTAACCCTGGAAAACGTCAGGCTAATGTAAGAAAAATGGCAGCGTACCTAAGCTGTGCGATGATGTTTACTACCTGAGCTTGATTGAAGTTAGAATGAGATCCCCTATGGCGCACGGCGAACCTCACCTCGCAGTTAGCGGTGGACATTTTCCACTGAGACACGCACGCACTGTAGCCTGTGGGGCTAAAGTGTACATTTTCATGGGGCATTACCCAGCGTCAGCTGTTTCCTATCATTATATAATTATTGGTCCAGCCACCACAGAGATATTAATGTGTTGATTTTTTTCCTATGGGTGGATCCATGGCCTTCGATTACAGGAAAGGGACATCATGACTACGGACCACCATATTCCCCCTACAAAATGGACACTGCATGCAGTGCTACGTTCCCACCTGTATCGCCTTGGGCTGTCAAATACACCACACTGTCCGTGTGAAACATACCCACAGGCTCCAGTGCATATACCCCAAGGACACACCCACCCACGCACACCCACGGCACACACACACACACACACACACAATTATTTTGCAGTGAGAGTGACTTTTCATAGTGTACGAGGGGGAGCCGGGGTGGCCGAATGGTAGAGCGTTGGACTTCTAATGCTCGGGTCTTGAGTTCGGGGCCAAATATTTGTGCTGGCTTTTTCATCGTTGCCCCGTCTTTGATATCACCCGTATGTGGTGGAAAAGGCCGTTAAACCCCCAAACACCCACCCTCATAGTGTATGAGAGACTCGGTGGGCGTTGGGGAGGGGGGGGGAGGGGATAGGGATAGGGAGGGTGGGATTAGAAAGTGGGGGGGGGGGGGGGGGTTAGGGGGGTGGAGGAGAGGGAGGAGGGGATAAAAGTTCATATCAACTGAATCTTGCACATAATAAGGTCACCATGTGCGGATATAGGCTTCACGGAAACTGATTGCGGCAACTCCCTCCTCCCGCAAGCGCAAAACCCATCATGTCCTGCATGATGCACGAAATGATGCATGCAGCGTAAGTATAATCGGAAATAGATTCTTCCCTCTGGGCCCTTTACGATGTCCAGGTTCAATTGACCGCATGAAGAGAAAGAAATACCTCGATCCTCCATCACGGGGGAAAAAAAAAAGCTCCACCCACAAGCTGAGGAGTGCAGATAAGCAGAGAAAGCAGGTTTCCCAGTAACAGCTTTGCTGGACCTGTGTTGACGGATGAGTGAGTGAGTGAGTATGAACTCATTCTGCCCGAGCGACCACTACAGTCGTCAGAAGACTTAGTCCCCACTTCCGTACTACGACTATAGTCGTGACAGTCAGTTGGCTGTGCGAAATCTTCGTTCTGTTTCACCGTTGCGAGCAGTTACCAGGTTTTCTTGAAGTGGTCTCCGTCGGAAGCGTTTTTCGTTGGTTACCGTTGTGTACGTTTTTCATGCGGTTTATGGGGGGAAAAAAGGAAGAAAAGGCAAACAAAATTTTGTTTTACATTGCTGACTCGTATTTCGATTTGACCTTTTTCCCACTACTAAAGCTAAACCAGTATCGCTTACTTTCGTTTTGTGTCTTTTCTACAGCAAATGTGCAGCTGGGTCCTGCGTACCCTCAGAACAGAAGATTTCAAAATGTTGTATTACTGATACTGAAATCGTCTTTGAGAAATGCAGATTGATTTCTGTTTTCTTACTGTGTGGGAGTAGCAAGTGTTGCAAGCACAAATGAACAAATCAAACATCCGCCAAAAGTCAAACTAAGCAGTGATGTGTCCGTGACTGTTTTTATCAAATCATAAAAATGACGATGCCATGGAACCTTCAGTATTAAACAAACAAACAAACAAACAAACAAACAAACAAACAATAACTTAATAAAATGATGACCCCCCCTAAAAACAAACACAAACAAAGACAAGCAAACAAACCTAAAACAAAACAAAACAAAACAACAACAAAACTTAAAGCAAAACCAAAAAAACCCCAAACAGTCCAGACCAAACCAAACCAAAACAACAACAAACAACACACAAACGATTCATACAAAAGGTGAATTATAAAAGAAAAAGCAAAAATCAAACCTCCAAAACATGACTCCTGACGACGGACACGAGCCACTATAGAACGAAAGTAATGGGGAAAGACAGAAAATAACAGGCAGTACAATCGCCAGGACAATATTAACTGTGGATACAGGCTGTGTGATACAAAAATTACTGCAGGCGTAAACAGCACGTAAACAGACCCCACAGAATCAGGTACCGAAAACAAAACTTTCACTTTGTCGCAGACACCATCTGCATATAAATGCAGACACTTCGCCTTTTGTCATTTACTCATCTTCATTGCGAACACGAACCTGTCGCTCAGACTTCCCTTCACCAGCCGTCAGGATGTTGATGGTGGCGAGATTAACCTGTTTCTACGGTCGGTCACGTGACCTCGTTAGCATGTCCCATTGGGCCTCGCTGAGCGGAAGGGGCCGGGACTTCGTTCCGCCGACCAATCGTCTGATATTCCAAGCACACGAGCGCCGGTCGTTGGTCAGACTGACCTGGTGACTTGAAAGATGCAGTCTGACGACCTTTGAATTAAAGATCTACAATCTCAACAGAGCGCAGCAAACAGTTTGTTAAAACAACAACAACAACAACAAACTCTGCGACAGTGCAAAGCGCGAGGTCAACCGTGTCACAGTTGTAGAATTTCCAGCGCTTCGGAGGCCGTTATAAAACCAGAGGATAAGGAAGCAAGATTGAGAGACATGATGTTCGTCCCGTTCAGGAAGAAATTAATCGTCTCCGACGTGGTCCAATTCATTGCCGGGGTGGTCGAATGGTAGAGCGTTGGACTTCTAATGCTCGGGTCGTGAGTTCGATCCCGGCTGGGGCCAAATATTTGTGCTGGCTTTTTCATCGTTGCCCCGTCTTTGATATCACCCTATGTGGTGGAAAAGGACGTTAAATCCCCAAACACCCACCCACCCACCCAAGTCACTGTCTGAAAAGTCCAGGTGGGGGATGTCCTCGGGAAGTCTCGGAACGTAGCCAAGTTCGGATAGATGCGTACAACATGCGAAAGCATCCTTGCAAAAACAATAACCATCGCCACATCGTGCAAATCCGGTCGTATTCACGCTCTGCCGTAGGCACGGGCTGTCAATGTCAATGTCCGAGCCAGATAACGGCCTTGACCTACTGAAAGGGGGGGGGGGGGGGCTTCTGTCGAGGACTTCGTGCTGGGGTAGTTCTAGGTTAAGCCGATCATTGTCCTTGACCTGTACTCAGATCACCAGCGACACGTACAGCGTGTGGAAAGCTAGAATAAGGCGCCACGCACCCATCCTTGGTTCTTGGCCGACTTCCACAGCTTCAGCACCTGCAAAATGATCATGATAAATATTAACACAAACGACAAAGTAAAACTAAGATGCTAATTCGAGCACACAGGCGCATTCACAAGCACAGCTGTTCCAAAACAAAAGTTGTCTTTTGCAAACCGGCTAATCAGACTAACGATTGCACCGTTACCATGAGGTGAGCCTAACCCTAACGGTATGCAAGAGGGCGATCTCCAAGTTATTTGGTAAAGTTCGTCTGCCAGAGCCACAGGGAACGAACAACATGAGGTCTCAGTGGTCAAAATAGACGCCGGAAGTGTGTCTGGTGCTACTGTTCTTCAAACGTTGTAAGCCACGTGTTTAAAAATATCAGCATGCACACGTGTTTGTATTGTAGTATCGCGTTAGTCAAAGTCGTTGTCTGTTGGATAAACGTCCTCTTTCTTTCACGAAGAACGAAGCCCGGCCGTTGAAGTTTGGAAATGGAAACACTGGGTGCTACTATTTGGAAACAGAGAGAGAGAGAGAGAGAGAGAGAGAGAGAGAGAGAGTCCTTTATTTTCCAACGGTAGAAGATTTGGGCCAAAAGGTCACTGTGCAACCTTGCCGGCGTTGCTAGACTACAGTACGAGAGTAAAAGTAAGCTAAGAATTATACAAAATACAGACATTAAAACTGAAATACAGGAAGGTGGCGAATAAGCATAATAGCTAAAATAGATGACAAAGATAACAAAGAAACAGAAATGATTAAAGTTAATGCAAACTAACATGAGTATGTAAATATGTACATGTTGGGTGTTTATAAAGAGAGAGAGAGAGAGAGAGAGAGAGAGAGAAGCCACTGCATGCCTGGAGATTGCTGGATTTGTTGTCGTCTGATTCTAAACCAGATCCAATCAGTTTCTTTCCAGTTTATTTCCTGTCATCATTTTAGCTGGATGAACCGACGGATAAAATTTCATTTTCGTGCTGTGGGGACAATGCCAGAGAAAATGAGGATTTGACGAGCAAGAGTACAAATGTGTGTGTGTGTGTGTGTGTGTGTGTGTGTGTGTGTGTGTGTGTGTGTGTGTGTGTGTGTGTATGTGTGTGCGCGCGCGCGCGCGCGCTGTAACTTCAATGTGCATTTGTGCGAGTGTGTGTGTATCGAAGTGTGCGCGTGTGCTCTTGCTTGCTTCCCAAACAAACATAGCAGCACTATCATCAGAGTGCCTCCTGAGAAAGACATCTAGATGAGTATCTACCACTTCAGCCGTGGTCTCGACAGGAATATATCTGGCGATAACACATTTAGTTCTTCCGTCCAAGTCATAGTTCACGAACTACAAAGGGATTTAAAAATGTCAGTTTTTTGGTAAGGGGAAAGAAGTGAAAAACGTCATGAACTATGTCATTTTTTTCGTTGGCAGAAAGTCCTGCAGCTGTTCTGTTATAATTCACTGATATGCCAGGGATGTGAACTTAGTTTTGGCGTTGGCAATGATATACAATGATGTGTTTTGTTGTGTGTCCGGGTATTGTTTACTTGTTGTGGTTTGTTTTGATGATTCTCGACCCTCTCCTCCCCCCCCCCCCTCCCCTCACGAACCAATATCTAATCGATCATCGCTTCGTTTCAAAAGGCTATTTGGTGGGATGGATACTTGGTTGTCTTTCCAATCTGTGTGTGTGTGTGTGTGTGTGTGTGTGTGTGTGTGTGTGTGTGTGTGTGTGTGTGTGTGTGTGTGTGTGTGTGTGTGTGTGTGTGTGTGTGTGGGTGTGTGTGTGTGGTTGTTTTTGTTGTTGTTGTTCAGTGTTGTTGTTGCTGTGTGTGATTGTTGTGTAGTGTAGTGTTATGTAGTGTGATGGTGTGTGTGTGTGTGTGTGTGTGTGTGTGTGTGTGTGTGTGTGTGTGTGTGTGTGTGTGTGTGTGTTGTTGTTGTTGTTGTTGTTGTTCAGTGTTGTTGTTGCTGTGTGTGATTGTTGTGTAGTGTAGTGTTATGTAGTGTGATGGTGTGTGTGTGTGTGTGTGTGTGTGTGTGTGTGTGTGTGTGTGTGTGTGTGTGTGTGTGTGTGTGTGTGTGTGTGTGTGTGTGTGTGTGTGTGTGTGTGTGTGTCTGTGTGTGTGTGTGTGTTGTTGTTGTTGTTGTTGTTGTTGTGACTGTTGTGAAGTGTAGTGTTATGAAGTGTTATAATGCGTGCGTGCGTGCGTGCGTGTGTGTGTGTGCGCGCGCGTGTGTGTGTGTGTGTGTGTGTGTGTGTGTGTGTGTGAGAGAGAGAGAGAGAGAGAGAGAGCTCGCGGCGTGCTTTGTGCGTGTTGCTTATACATGTATGGATTTTCACGCATAACAGCATTCTCTCTCTCTCTCTCTCTCTCTCTCTCTCTCCACAATTTGTCCTACACATCCACACCACTCCACTCCGCCCTGGGACAAAGACATTAGTTTCGGGTGCTAACGGTCTCAAACTGGTCTAGCGTGAAATGAAGCAGGCAGGTTAGTGTTGGCCAAGTGGTAAGGGTTGTAAGACTGAGGATAGAGAAAAGGTTGGAATTATACAAACATGTAACAAACAGTATAATACAGCCTTCTCAAAAAGTTAAGGACCACTTGCAAATATTCAACTTTTTTCGTGGTGGCATGCTGGTGTAGTGCTGAACATCGCCAAAACGGCGGCTTATGTAGGCAAACAAATGAGCACAGTTCATAACCAGGGATGCATTCTTTGGCCTGCATCTCATTTTTGCCGTGCAGAAAGCCCCAGGTATCGCTCACTGAACACTGAAACTCGGTCTAGTTTTGCCGAAATTGCAGATTTTCAAACGCGCCAAGCATGCTGTGTGACGCGCACGTGCCATCCACACAGTGGTCGCCATGTTCACTAATTACCCCTTAACCCTGCTACCGAATTTTACGGGAAAAAATCTTATTCGTTTATTTTTTTCGGATTTATTGAAACTGTCACCCATTATGTTGACTGGTCCTTAACTTTTTGTGAAGACTGTAGAAAAGCTGTTTTGCAATGTCTAGTGTTGCAACATACTGCCACGTTTGTGACTTGCTATGTATTGCATGAAATGAAAAAGCCGTAAAACGAAACCGAACTTTAAACGTCTGTTCATTTGCTTCTGTGACCAGCAGCCTCGTCTTTCGGCAAGGGGGCGTTGGATTGTCAATACTCGGGGGGTCGTGAGTTCGAATCCCGGCTGGCCAAACATTTGTGCTGGCCTTTTTTTTTTCTCTCGTTGTCCCATCTTTGATATCACCCATACGGGGTGGAAAAGGACGTTAAACACCCCAAAACACCCACCCACCCTCTTACACACCCACGTCTTTTGCCTCTGTGACCCAAAGTCCCACGATTTAGGTCTGTTACCCAACATCTGGCTCTGTGACCCACGTCATTTCGATTTTCCTCTGTGACCCCACGCTTTCGATTTTTTTTCTCTCTCTCTCTGCGAAATGAGAGTCTCAGACGAGGAGAGCGATAATGGCTATTTGAGCGCGTTGTGTCACGGTGCCCTGGGGGTGCAGCAGGTAATGCGTTGCGAAACTGATGATGCTTTATGAGTGCTTGATTGTCGCCGGAGGTTGATTGACGCGTTTGGAAATTGAACGATAAACACGTTGGAGAATCGAGGATCGGAAAAAAGACGGTAAATTTCGTTTTGATGTTTCAACCGTTATTTAGTGTTTTAAACTTTGCCAAACAGCACACGGGAGAACGCACGCTTGTACCTCTCTCTCTCTCTCTCTCTCTCTCTCTCTGTCTTTGGGAGCCGGGGTGGCCGAATGGTAGAGCGTTGGACTTCTAATGCTCGGGTCGTGAGTTCAAATCCCGGTTGGGGCCAAATATTTGTGCTGGCTTTTTCATCGTTGCCCCGTCTTCGATATCACCCCTATGTGGTGGAAAAGGACGTTAAACCCCCAAACACCCACCCCACCCCACCCTCTCTCTCTCTCTCTCTCTCTCTCACACACACACACACACACACACACACACACACACACACACACACACAGAGAGGCACAAAATTGGAAAAAAAAAGTTCAAAAGATGTGAAGAGATACTAAACAAAGACAATAACGACAACGAAATGTTTTCTCTCGCACACGTACACACTTTCCTTTTTCTTTGCACGTCCTAATTTTGTTGTTTACGCTCGAAATTATTCCTCCAGCTGTTCACGCCTCCATAGGCTCAACCATGCACTACATTTTTTTAACAGACGCGCACACTTTTTGTTTTTGTTTTGTCTGTTTTTTTTTTTTTTTTTTGTTTGCTAAGTGCGCATTCCTTGCTATAATTCCTGAATTTGGTTACAGACACCACACACACGGCGACCTTAATTGTCGTAAAAACGTTCCTGCACCCTGAGCTTTTGTTTTGGTTTTTTTGCGACTTGCCGTAAGGCAGGCGGATGAATTTACTCACATGTCTACGGACGCACGACAAATTGTAGTGACGGACGCTCTTCCGCCTGTCAACGCCAAAAGCTTCCGCGTCAAGTAGTTCACTTTTTACGGAGCTCTTTCTTTCCCATTTGCCC
The DNA here is from genome assembly GCA_018292915.2 of Batillaria attramentaria. Classification (NCBI taxonomy): domain Eukaryota; kingdom Metazoa; phylum Mollusca; class Gastropoda; family Batillariidae; genus Batillaria; species Batillaria attramentaria. The sequence goes on along the minus strand of JACVVK020000298.1, from coordinate 467,626 downwards.
TCTGTCTTTTTTTTTTTTTTTTTTTTAAACTACTACTTTTTCTCTCTTCTTCTTCCTGTTGTCGATTGGTGGAAATCCGTTGCTGCTCCTCCGGCAAATCTCCAATTAAACGTTGAACTGGGCCGAGAATGGCACAGAAACGCTGACTTTGATTGGTTCAATTTTGTTGGCCCTGGGCCCCCTTGTCCGCAAATTGGATGGGGAGCGTAGGAAACACTTCGGCCTGGCTGTGTTAGTACATATGCATTTACTGTTAAAATGCATTCGTGTCAGTATTAGCCTGTGAAATATTTTCCTGGGAACAAGACAGTGTGCTAATGAAATAATAAAAAAGGAATAAAAAAGGTATTCTGTGACAAAAATATTATTGACCGTTATATTTTCCCCTCAAACTCAGTGAACCTCGAGTTCTGAGTTCCTGATAAACATCACTAGGCATGCCTGAGGAAGTTTGAGGCTCCCTGGTGACTCAGTGGTTGCAGAGGTCCATGATTCGAAGACTGGTATCACACAGGCACAAAATGGAGAAAGAAAAAAAAATCCCAAGACAAGACAAGACAAGACAAGACAAGACAAGACAAGACAAGACAAGACAAGCCTATCATTTTATTCCTGGGGAGTGAAAATTCAAGATGCATGCATGGAAAAAGACATGGCATACTACTACTACTACTACTACTAGTGATGATGATGATAATGATGATACAACACTTCACGCAGCTCCCCTCAGACTAGGAAGACTATGGCTGTAATTCATGAGGTTTGTCTCAGTAGTGAAAAGCCAAATACTTTCTACAAAACGGCGCGCTAACCCTTGGCACAGGGCAAAGAACTTACGCAGCTTTCTCTCTTCTTCCAAACAATAAAACTAAAAGCCATGCCGGCTGCAGAGAGGACGTATACGAGCGAGACAAGGTCGATCTCGAACTTCTAGAAAGTGCTGCAACAGCCCATTCCCTTGCCCCGCGCCGACAGACTCTTCACCAAGGGGGATAAGTAAGATTTGACTGACGTTTGTCTCTCGTTTATAACCAATCAGAGCCAAGTCTGCTCGTAACCCCGTGCCTGCTGCTCGTTTTCATGGCGGGCCGAGTCAGGCGGGTGCGTCTGCTTCTCCTTGGATGGTCCCCGATTTGTAGAGGAAAATTTGCAAAGGCACCAGAGTGTGAAAACGGACTTTTGAATGTACTTTTTTCCCTTCTTATTTAGGGGTTCATATCTGTGGAAACTATAACGGGAGAAGAGAATGTCCTGGTTCTACATTGAAAGGAACTATAGGAAATTGGCCTGAGTAGTTCGAACTGTGGCGCAGAAAGGGTAAGGCATACTTATGTCCGCCGTGGTAAGAAACAAAACAGACCCCCCAAAACAACAACAACAACAACAACAACAACAACCAAACAAACAAACTAAAAACCCACCAACACCACCAACAACAACAACGACAAACAAACAAAAACAAAACGAAACAAAACAAAACAAAACAAAACAAAAACAAACAAAAACACCAAACAACAACAAACAAACAACAACAAAAGCCAACAAAAACAACAACAAAACCCAACAACAACAACAACGAACACAAATAACAACAAACAAAACAAACCAACAACAACAACAACAACAACAACAACAACATCGGCAAAACAATCAAATGCAATTCTAAATTCCGAAACTTGAGCTGAGCTGACCCTTCGTACCACGTATGTGCAATGTGCTGATATCCTGTGTGCGAGAGAATTTGTGCGATTCACGTGAGCGTGCGTGTTGGGTTAAATTCGCGATTTTGAGCCAACCAATTTGGTAAAGGCCTGCATAATATCCATTATTATTATTATTATTATTATTATTATTCCGGGTGTGTGATTTCTTTTTCCGGAATAGTATTGTTGCTTGCACGGCGTTAAGCCCTAACTAACTAACTAACTAACTAACTAACTAACTAACTAACTAACTAACTAACTAACTAACTAACTAACTAACTCTTTTACCGGAAAACGTCTGTTGGAAGCCAACACTATGTACCCAATAGTCAAACTCAATGGCAGCGGGCACAGATCTAGAGAGAGCAACCTTGGAAACCAAAACTACTACCAATGAACTTCTGTGGTGGCGATGGTGGCAGCACAGACGTGGAGAGTTACGCCATTACCCATGATTACTGCCTGAGAACCGAATAAAAATCGAACCAGGCCAGAGACAGAAAGACGATTAGCAAAAGTGGGCAACGCCAACCGACCGCGTAGTTCCGTATGCATGCATCATTTTTGACAGCTCTGCAGACTAACGAAGTCATATATATTTCTGACCGGCATTTTTTTCCCCAGTCTATAGGGGGTCGGCGGGTTTGGTGGCTGATTGGTTGTTTCGTGTCACGTGGTCACGGGTGTTGAAACAAACTGGACGGGAGCTTACACACTATTTTATTTTTTATTTTATTTTTTATTAAACTCTCCTCCACCCCCGCTTTTGTTAAATTTTCTTTATTTCTTTCTTTTCCTTGTTTTTCTTTTTTTGTTGTTGTTGTTTTCTTTGTTTTTGTTTTTTGTCGCGGTCTTTTTTTTTCTTTCTTTTTTTCTTTCTTCTTTTTCTTTTAAACACCAATTCATTTGTTAGATAAAAAAAAAATAAAATAAAAAAGGCATCCATGAAGTCTTAGAGGCGTGCTGCGATAATGACTATTCTGGAATAGATTCACTTGCAGTAGGAAAATATGTATGGTTCTGACATATTTTAGGTTCTCTCTCTCTCTCTCTCACTCTCTCCCCCCCCCCCCCCCGACACACGTCTTTGTTCACGGGGGTTAAACAAAATGTACGACCTTTCTTACACATTGTTGTATGTCGCTTCAAATGTTTCGACAACGATTGCTCTCATTTGAAGCCGTGATTTTGGAACATGTGTATATACACGTCTTTAGATTGCAGTAACGTATTAGCACAAGTCGGTATCTGGTTGGTAAACAGCCCGCTTCAAGTCTGCCTAACCGATGGTGGTGGCTATTATGGAGGGAACTCGTACAGGTCTATTTTTAGACGGACGTCACCTGAGGTCACGGGATTCCGGAAACGCCCGATAGCGCGTTCAAACCCTAACCAAGCCCTAACCCTAAGCCTAACCCTAACCCTAACCGTCTAAAAAATAGACCTGTACGAGTTCCCTCCATATTAGCCTCCCCCCCCCCCTAACCGACAACCGAAAATCGAAAGCGTCTTTCCGGTGCTACGAGGGGGTGGGGTGGGTGTTTTGGGAGTTTAACGTCCTTTTTTTCCACCACGTACGGGTGATATCAAAGACGGGGCAATAAGAAAAAAAAAAGGCCAGCACAAATATTTGGCCCAAGGCGGGACTCGAACTCAAGACTCGAGCATGTAAAGGGTGCAGGGTGGGGTGGGTGTTTTGGAGTTTAACGTCCTTTTCCACCACATGCGGGTGATATCGAAGACGGGGCAACGATGAAAAAGCCAGCACAAACATTTGGCCCCATCCGGGATTCGAACTCACGACCCGAACATTAGAAGTCCAACGCTCTGCCATTCGGCCACCCCGGCTCCCCCAACTTTTGAATTTGGAGGAAAAAAACAACCTTGTGCTATGGCGTGGAAAACCGGATGCTATGATCTGAAGCGGCATAGCACCAGAAAAACCGCCTGTCCATTTTGTTTAACCCCCGCTGTGTTAGTAAAAGTCGTTTACACCACTCGCCAGTGCAAACTTTCAGTGAGTTAACTATGAATGCTTTACGTCCGAATAAAAATAATGGAACAGAGAGCGAAAGTGTGAGTTATGACTTTCCATAACCCACTCAGTGGTTCGATTGTTTGCGTAGCTACCTCGCCGGAGGCTCGGTAGCTACACAAACAATCGAACCATCTCGGGGTTAGTCTTCCGCCGTAAACCACTCGAACTAATCATGTAAGCTCTATTTCCTGGTTCATAAACGACCGCTTTCTTTCGAGCCGACAAACCGAATTCCAAGGAGTTTGTTTTGGTTTCTTTGTGGTGATACTTAGACTTGAAAAAAAAAAAGGGGGGGGGGGTGCGGTGCTACTGCCAACGGCTTTAGCTGAAAGCCATCGTCGTCGAAACTTTGAATCGAAGCAGCACCTCAAAAACGCCTGCCCATTTTGTTTGACACCCGCGATGGCGAAAGTAGGAAGCCGTCGAGCGATTACAGAACTGTGCCGCAGGCAGTGAAATGGAGGACATCTGATGTCTGAAGTTAAGTGCGACCATCATCAATTTTACACGCTTCAGTGACTGAAAAGGAGACAGTCAGACAGGGTTACACTAGTTAGATATTACTCAGTTCTGGACTTACATTACAAGCAAACGTTGTCACGGTGAAGCTTGGTTTCGGTTCCAGGTCCAACTGTGATGTGTTCGTGATAACGATTTCCCTGGCTGCGTTTATGTGTTACTGAGCCGTTTTGCCAAACAAACAAACAAACAAACAAACAAACAAACAAACAAACAAACAAACAAACAAAAAACAACAACAAAACAAACAAACAACAACAACAACAACAAACAGTAACCCCAAACCTCCAAAACAACAACAACAAGGAAACTAATAAACAAAAAAGAAAACCCCAAACAAACCCAAACAACCAAAGAAACAACAACAGAGAAAAAAAAAGAACAAAAAAAGCTAAACTACAAGCAAACAAACAAAACAAAACAAACAGAAACAAAAACAAACAAAAAGAAACACACAGACCTAGACACCTTAACTTATTTAGGCTAAAGCAAATAGACGCGTCTCAAGGTCTGGATGGGTGGGTGGGTGTTTGGAAGTTTAACGTTCTTTTCCATCAAGGTCTGGAACACTATTACCAAGTAAGAAATTATATCTCGAAATTGAAAATTACGCACCAACAAAACAACAGACAAACGAACGAACAAACAAACAAAACAACAACAACATCAAAACTATTTTAAAAACAACAACAACAACCAAAAAAACAACAACAACAACAAAAAAGAAGACAGAAAGATAGGAAAAAAAAAACCCCAACATAACACCAAAAATAACAAAACATAAAAAGACGAGGAAAACCCCCTAATCCCCCAAAACAACCAAAAACGAAACAAAACAACCAAACAAAAAACAAGCAAACAAACAAACAACAAAAACAAACAAGGAAAAGAAAAAGAGCAGAACAATAACAACAAGAAAGAAAGGATGGGGGGCGGGGAGGGGGGTGGGGTGGAGGGAACCAAACTGCATGTATCACCAGAGGAGTTTAAAGAGAAATTCACTGTCTACTTTTGTTTTTCTCTCCACCCGTTCCAGTCTTGAATCAAACGGCCCAGTTCAAGAGTTCATTTTCGGAGCCTCATTATTGGATCTCCATCAGTGAATGAATCAATGTCGCACTGAAGCTCATGCCTTTTAACGGTCCCTACTTCTTTGAGGCGTCAGTTTGTGGGGAGGTTAAAACCCGGGGCCAAGCATAAATCATTTCCGAGTCCTAGGTTTCGATTAGTCTTGCCTGCCGCCGCCGCTAATTCTCGATTAGTCCCGCGTTAACTGCCGCTCGTCGCGCCACCTTGCGTCAGAGTGGAAAAGCTTCAACGGTCAGGACCATGCAGCTGATTTGTGGTCGATAATTCGAAAAGATCGATGTTCTCTGAGAGAGGGAGAGAGAGAGAGAGAGAGAGGATCGAATGGGTGGGTGCGTGGGTGTTAAGGAGTTTAACGTCGTTTTCTGCCACGTAAAGGGTGATATCAAAGACCGGGCAACGAGAAAGAGGCCAGCACAAATATCTGACCTCAGCTGGGATTCGAACTCACGACCCGACCACTCACACGTGGTGTAAAGGGACGTTAAACTCCCGAACACCCACCCACCCTCATCAGCCTTGTGCCCAAGGAGGGCGGGTGGGTGGGTGTTTGGGGGTTTAACGTCCTTTTCCACCACATAGTGTGATATGAAAGACGGGGCAACGATGAAAAAGCCAGCACAATTATTTGGCCCCAGGCGGGATCGAACTCACGACCCGAGCATTAGAAGTCCAACGCTCTACCATTCGACTACCCCGGCTCCCCTGTGTCCAAGGAGGGTGGGTGGGTGTTTGGGAGTTTAACGTCCTTTTCCACCACAGAAGGGTGACATCAAAGACGGGGCAACGAGAAAAAAGGCCAGCACAAATATTTGGCCCCAGCCGGCGGGATTCGAACTCACGACCCTAGCATTGAGAGTCCAACGCTCTACCATTCGGCCACCCCGGCTCCCCCTGTGTCCAAGGAACAATGTTCGTTTTCATACAAAGTGTCTTCACGGCGGGTAAACAGGATGGCTGCAGGAAAATGAAGTGCTGCTCTCGATTCAAAAGTTAAGACGACGATGATTCCTTTCAAAGAAATAAAGCCACATTAAATTTTCGGAAATTTGAGCACCACCGGGCGTGTTCTCAAAGCTGGGCGGTTACTTAACAAACGGCCCCGTGACATCACTAATGGACTTCGAGAGGAAAGGTTGAAACTTTTGAATGGAGAGTGGCACTTCGTTTTTCCATAGACATCCTCTGTGATCTCCGTGTTTGTACGTTTTGGCATTAATCAATTCTTCCCACGCACAAACAGAAATCCAAAACAGTAGGAAGTGAAAGCGTAAAAGTTGAATTCCTCGAAACACAAACAAGCAGTCTAATTTGACACGTAATTGCTTGTGGCAAAAACACGCAGAAATCACATTTCTCTTCAGAGGAAAGAATTGTAATCACTCCGGGCTGTCAGGTCATGTCACGCAACATGACAGCGTGTCCCCCAGAAAACCTCTCTTTCACCGGATACCCCCGCACTCTCAGGACATGTCAATGGGGATAAATAAATAAAAAGAAAGAAAGAATTGCCCAAGGCCAGTTTAGTTTTCAAACTGTCATGCAGAGGTTTCACTGGCGATTGATGACAAACTCGTCTTTTCGAAACCAACCAACCAACCAACCAACCAACAAACCAAAACAAACAAACAAACAAACAAACAAACAAACAAACAAACAACTTTTATGAGTTTTCCGAGGAAGGTTGGCGGCCGTTTTACCGCAGCAAAACATGGCACCGACAGTCAATTACTTTACGAGAAAAACATTGACAGCGGCGTTTATTTGCGTTTCTTTGCCCCAAACGGTGTGTGTGTGTGTGTGTGTGTGTGTGTGTGTGTGTGTGTGTGTGTGTGTGTGTGTGTGTGTGTGTGTGTGTGTGTGTGTGTGTGTGTGTGTGCGCGCAGAAAACGCTTTTCCGCAGAAAACCTACTTCGGCGTTTGAGAAAACACCTCCATCAGTTTTTTTTCCTGCGAAAAACAAAACAAAACACAATAAAACTGAACCGTGTTTTCACGAAAAAAGGAGGATTCAATAGTGCAGAAAAAATATTGTACCTTTATTTTTTTCGCGAAGAACAAACTGGTTTTGTCATCAACCGCCATGGGCTTTGTAAATCTCCCGCTAGTATCAACCAGAGGAAGGTCAGTTTTACTCTAGCGCGGTGCACAGTACATCACGCTGTTTTCGCGATCTTGACTCTTTTAAAAACTTGTTTGCGTGCGCTTTGATCAAATCATTGTCACTGTGCATGTCACGCCATTTTCTTTCCCGGCAATTTTCCTTTCCGCCATTTTCCCGGAAGTGTTTTCCGTTGCTGAAAAAAAATAAATCGTCATTGAAGAAACAAGTTGACCTCTATCAATAGGGCTCTGTACCATGTCAGAACAGTAGAGCCAAGGTTTTCCAAACAGCAGCACATCAATTTCAAAGTTTTAAAGCAGTTGCACAGTTTGTTTTATATTTTTGTGTTTAAATGTAACTAGCTCCGGCCAAAATCTCCATAAAGTTTGGTTTGTCGGTTTAGTCCTCATTTGGCGGGTGGGTGGGTGGTGGGTGTTTGGGGGTTTAACGTCCTTTTCCACCAGATACGGGTGATATCAAAGACGGGGCAACGATGAAAAAGCCAGCAGAAATATTTGGCCCCAGCCGGGATACGAACTCACGACCCGAGCATTGAGAGTCCAACGCTCTACCATTCGGCCACCCCGGCTCCCCTCCTCATTTGGCACATTTCCTGATATTGACAGAGTTTGTATAGTTTGCTTCAGCCTTTTTCCTTTCTGGCTGACCGGTAAGGCGACAGAAGTTTTGCGGCGCGCAAATTTAAAATGTAAAGTGTAAATGGTTTCCATACCGACTGCTACTACAACAGTACCATACTGTATGTCTTGTTTCACTCACGTTTGATGGCCACTGCACCAAGGTACTACTGAAATTGTATCTTCTTCTCCCTCCTGTTTTTTTCCCCCTTCTGTTTTGTCTTGAAATGTGTTCTGGTGAGTTTGTTTCCTGCTCCTTTTCTTTTTTTCCTGGCAGTCACTCATTTATTTTCTGTTGCTTGTCTGTTTGCTTACAGTCTATGTATTTCCATGGGTATGTGTGTCTACCACAATAAAAAATAAACAAACAAAACAACACAAAAACTATGTAAAGAAGTGTGTATGCATGTTATAGTTCAAACTTTCGGCTGTACCTCTTTTGCTTGTTTGTGTGCTTACAGTGTATGTATTTCCGTGTATGTGTGTCTATGTTGTAAAACGCTAATGTTACGAGCGTGGCTGTGCCTTTTTATTTGTGTTGTGTCTTGTATGCTGTAGGATAACAGCTGTAATTTTTTTTTGTAGTTTTAGTGAGATAGAGAAGTCGCTATGTTAAGTTCGTATTCTGTTATAGTAATGTAAATCTGTTTCCCGTGATCTAGCAGTTTCTGGTGTTATCACGAGTATTCGAGAAGTGGTGACCTTGTTTTGACTGTAGCCTAGTTTGCCTCGGGCGACGGTACACACTTAGGGCCTAGGGCTGAGTCGTTCGGAAATCTCGTGCAAACCGCTTTGTTCTGACCTGTTTACGATTAGAAGGTGTTATATAACGCGCCCAGGTTCGGCGGGCAGGTGCTTGATTATTCTGGATTCTTCTTTAGTTTTAAAATAGCAATAAGGTGATTCACGCTTTGATTTTTGATTGGTTCTGTTATAAGAGTGGTCCAGAATGTACTAGAATGCCGTTTCTGTATATAAGGCCCGGAGATGTTTGCGTGTGTGTGTGCGTGTGCGTATTTCACGAAATGAGCAATATCGTGCGTATTTCATGAAATGGGCAGTTTTACAAATTACGCGTAACATATGCACGAGAGAAGCTTGTATTTGCGAAGCTTGAAAGTGCAGTGTAACACCAGAGAAGTGCTGTAATAAACTCCACACGGTTATAACTTTTCTACGCGCCCACGTGTTTTCTGTGAGTGAAGAGAGGCAACGTGCGGTCCACAAGAACTCGTTACGTGAGGAGTGTACGCCTGTGTGTCATCGTTCTACCTCGATAAGACGACGGGCTCTTCAACACATCTCCACACGTAACAGCCAAAAACAAAACAAAACAAAAACAAAACAAAACAAAACACTATGTAAAGAAGTGTGTATGCATGCTCATGTTTCAAACTTTCGGCTCTACCTCAGCGCGGCTACGTGTCTCACCCGCCATACTGGCCAGCTCCCGTGCACAATGAACACGTACAAAACAGACTGCGACTGCCCGAAGTGGATTCGCTCAACACGTGAAACCAGCACTCGAGAACTTGAGAGCGCTAGATGATGGTAAAAAAAAAAAAAAGTAAGTGGGTGGTTTCTATAAACTAGTCCTTTCCGTAAATGGAAGATGCCAATATTTTGACTCTTAGACATCTCAAGGGGCCTCGCGGCCATTCGCAGACAAATGGATTCTGGCACTGGACCTGAAACTGGCAACGACTGTGAATGAATTATGTCATCGGTGTTTATCGCCTCAAGGTTGTGTTGCTAGAATTAAGAGTCAGTTCTATATTGCTCCTGTCAAGCAGCGTTCTACTGTTCAATCAATACTTTGGTCATTGTTAACTGTTACCAGATGACTTTGTCACTGCAGGTAGTAGGTTGAGGTATCGTGTTTCTCTGTGTGTGTGTGTGTGTGTGTGTGTGTGTGTGTGTGTGTGTGTGCGCGCGCGCGCGTCTGTTCAATCAATACGTTGGTCATTGTTAACTGTTACCAGATGACTTTGTCACTACAGGTAGTAGGATGAGGTATCCTCTGTGTGTGTGTGTGTGTGTGTGTGTGACAGCGCTTCTGGTGGGTCTCCTGCATAATTATATATAATATACACACCATATTCGCTTTCAAATTTTTGTTTGTTTTGTTTTTGCACTTCGGTGTATCAGTAAACTGCCTCTCAGTTATAGTCCGTTATAAGTTCTACTTATTCCGGGGAGCCGGGGTGGTCGAATGGTAGAGCGTTGGACTTCTAATGCTCGGGTCGTGAGTTCGATCCCGGCTGGGGCCAAATATTTGTGCTGGCTTTTTCATCGTTGCCCCGTCTTTGATATCACCCTATGGCACTTATAGACATCGTTGCCCCGTCTTTGATATCACCCTATGTGGTGGAAAAGGACGTTAAACCCCCAAACACCCACCCCCACCCACTCTACTTATTCCATCGCCATTCAATGATTCATCAAACGTGCACTTTTCTATATCCGTAGATTTTGTGGTCAGACTCTGTACGTCCCATGAACGCTTTCCCACACTCTTTAGAAAGGTGACCAACGAACCACCCAGTTTACATCTTTTCTCATGGCGGAGGAGGGGGGGGGGGAGGAGGGGGGAGGAGTGTGTGTGTGTGTGTGGGGGGGGGGGGGAGGAGGAGGAGGAGTGTGTGTGTGTGTGGGGGGGGGGAGGAGGAGGAGGAGTGTGTGTGTGTGTGGGGGGGGGGGGGGGGGGGTCAAATTGCCGGGACGTCCGGGCAAAAGGAACAGGTCGCACCGAGTTAGCGAGTGCTTGTTTGCGTGACCTATTTATCCCAGCAAGTCGACCATGAGGGTCAGGGGCTTGCGCAGTCTCTTGCGTCAACGCACGCGCTATATAAGTAATACACCTTCCACCGCCAATGCACGCGTTAAACTCGTATTTAGGCCTACCTGCCACCGCCAGTGCACGCGTTACAACGTATATAGTACTCGCCGTCAATTCACGCGTTATAACGTGTATACCTCCCACCGTCAATTCACGCGTTATAACGTATATACCTCCCAGCGTCAGTGCACGCGTTATAACGTATATACCTCCCAGCGTCAATTCACACGTTACAACGTATATACCTCCTAGCGTCAGTGCACGCGTTATAACGTACACCTCCCATCGTCAGTGCACGCGTTATAACGTATATACCTCCCAGCGTCAGTGCACGCGTTATAACGTATATACTTCCCGCCGTCAATGCACGCGTTAGAACGTATATACCTCCAACCGTCATCGCACGCGTTATACTCGTATCCCTTCCACATCTTATCACGATGCATGTGGAGCAAAAACCCAGAGCCAGTCGCGTGTCTGTGCCAGGTTGGTGTACCACGTGCAGTGTCCTCCACAGTGTCGTGACGCGGAAGCCCGGCACCGTAAAATTAGGTCACCCAAAGCGCCGTGTGCCGCCAAGCTTAAAAAGGAGTGGTGCTTGACAGAAGGAAGCAATTTTACGCTTGGCTGAACCTGGCCAGTCTGCGTCACAGAACACGACTGAAAGAAAAAGACCAGGAAGAAACAGACGCCGGTTGATGAAGAAGGCGTTGAGGTGTCTGCTGGGACGAATCTTCACGGGAGCCCGTAGTAACGGTGGCTAAGGCGTAAGGACACAAATTGACCGTGGGGTCATGTTTGGTATTTATTTGTGGTACCCTGTTTGGCAAGTGTGCTAGTCTGTAGTGATTTTTGTTGTCATGAAAAAGCGTGATTTTTGGTGATTTTTTGTGTTATGTAGGTCCAGGTGCATGCCAGGCGGTCACAAAAAGAGGCAAGCTGCCAGTGAATCTGGGACTTTTTGCACAGAGGTCGGACACAAGTGAGGCAAGCGGATTCGCGTGAACTGCCTCTCTGGCCTAAAGAGAAAAAAGACGTGGATTACTCCAGTGAGGCTTGGGCCCGCATGTAAAAGTCGGGGTTAGGGAATTTAGCCCCGGCTTAGAGTCTAACCTCGAACTAAACTAGCTCTAGGGTTAAATTTTCTGTTTTTTGTTGTTGTTGTTTTAAATCAGGAAGCGGGTCCATTCCAGCAAGGTGCCTATGCCGTTATAGAAGGATTTTTGTTTTTCTTTCTTCGCTTCCTTTTTTAATTTAATTTTGTTTTGGGGTTTCTTTTGTCCTAGTCTGGGTTAGGCCCGTAGCCGTGGGTTAAATTAACCTCGAGTTTTACATACGGGCCCTGGGCGGAAAGGAGACATTCATTTTTTTTAAAAGCCTGTCAGGTGCGTGCCTTTGAATGGTCTGTTCATGGTAGTAATTGTTTCTGGATTGAAGCATATTTAGGGGTGACTATGATGCCTGAGGCTAACAGGGAATATAATACAGGTATTTTGAGGCCGTGTGTTTTGTGTCCTTCGACCTAAGGCTCAAAGGCGGTGCTGCTTCCTTTCCTCGGATGCGGTGACTTAACGCTTTCTAAACTGACACTATCGTCATACGTGTAGCAGCAGCTGCCTGGATCTCGTGGTGACATTGCACCCTGCGGGCCAAAATTAATGAGTTCATGTTTAGGGGTAGTGCTGCTTAGATCTTGTACGTTACTCTGATGTCACCTTCAGCGGGTTGCCAAGGAAACCTGACAGCAGACATGTTGGAAAGGGAGGTAATATGTAAACGTGTTACGATTATTGTCCCAACTCGGGTGGAATGAGTTAAAGACGGAAGCATTTGCAAGAAGGGTCCGTACAAATCTGGCTGTTGGAGGATCGAACTCGCAACCTTCTGAAATGGAACTTGACGCTAAACCATCTAAGCTATCGCGAACCCTTAACAAAGAAAAAAAAAACAACAAAGAATTAAGGAAGAAAGAAAGAAAGAAACAGACAAATGGAAGAAACAGACAAAGGAAACAAAAAGCTAGAAAGAAAGCAAACAAACACGAAAGAAAAAAGTAGCATTGAGGAAGGAAAAAAAAAAACAACAACAAAAAACAAAAAACAACACGAACAAATAAAAAAGACAGAACGGATGAATAATATTGAATTTGTGGGAAAAAATGAAATCTCCAATGCTTTTGTATTGGGGAAACAAGTAAGATCCTGTAAGAGATTATATGACATAAATAGTGGGTCTATATTCAGGAAAAACGCCCCCCCCCCCATCTCCCCCATCCCCCCTCCTCCCCCCCCCCCCCAGCAGGTCACATCGACTCTTTCTTCTGGTGTTGCACCGACGTATTTGCATCACAGTATACAAAGCATACAAAATGGGGGGGGGGGGGATAGGGGTGAGGAATACGTCTTTATGCTACTCCACAGGGGTTAATCAAGATGGCGGAATGCTACTTCGATACTTCGATTCAAAAGTTTTGATGACGAGTGTAGCAATATGATGCGATAACGAGGTAAAACAATATGTGTGAAATATGACGACCAGATAAAACAACATGTTTGAAATATAATGACGAAATGGAACAACATATGTGAAATATTCTGACGAGGTAAAACAACAACAACGACAACAACAACAACAACTCGGCGCTACTGATGTATACTGGATTTGGGTTTGACGGTGTAAAAGAAACGCGTGATGTATCCACCATAAAACGACGTACAGTTTACTACAACGTAAGGACGCGTGAGTGCCCATATAACGGACATGAGGATTTTTACTTCTTTTTTTTCTGCCACAACTCTTTTTGCCGGCTCCAGTGGTGTTCCTCCCTAGTAATGGGTGGAATCCACGGAGGGCTCGGAAGCTGGGGATTTTTTTAAAATTATGCATGATGATGGAGATGAGGATGATTTTCAATTCAATTCAATTCAATTCAATATAACTTTATTGTCTGTCGATGGCAGAAAATTTTCTTCTGGCTCACACACACACACACACACACACACACACACACACACACACACACACACACACACACACACACATTAATTTATCTAGACATATAAATCCATACATATTAAACACAGATCCTAAAGTAATGTGTGATGTCCAAGTCTAATACTATGCAACTAAACTAAGAAATCTAAACTAAAAGATGGCAAGAGCATAGCGGACATGACACAGCTGAGGAGTAAGCACAGTTTTGAAAATCTCAACAAATAAAATCTATACATACTGGGGACGGGCAGATGATGCTATGGAGGTGCGTGTGGTTTGGGGCTGCGGGACAGGGCCGCATTCCACGCTTCCTGTCATGAATATCCCGGCATTAACCAGGTCCGGGAACTACGGCACCTGCGGTGCCGGCCGTGTAATCATCCACATCATAAGACGTGTCATACCAAGGGAAGCACCCCCCAAAGTCGCCCCCGTGAAGTGGGTGAAGCTCGGCTTTGTGGCAACAGCCTTCCCATTGGGCCCATAGCACTATGTAGGAAAATTCCCGCTTGCCTCGGCTGGGATTCGAACCCGGGTCTCCCGGTCCATAGTCCGAAGTGCTAACCACTACACTACGGGGGCCGGTACGAGGATTTTTACTTGAGAACAATCGTTTTCACAACTTTGGAATCGGTGGAGCACCTTGAAAACTCCCGGCCATCTTGATTTATACCCTTGACGTAAGGTCATGTTGCAGGAAAATTTATATCATGTGACCAGACCTGGCAGAGCTGGTAATCAGAGATAGAAGATCAAGATGTCTAGGGACTGAGTCGGCGAAAACACATTCATCACCAGCTCTCTCTCTCTCTCTCTCACACACACACACACACACGCGCGCACACACGCACGCACGCACGCACGCACACACACAGACTGAACCTCATTACGCCTGTTTGTTTTCTATGACGTAGTTTTACTTTTTTCACCTTTATGAACTGAACTGACTTTGGTCTGGTTGGTGTCTCTCTGTTTTCGTTGTTTTGTTTGGGTTTATGTAATGGGGGGGGGGGGGGGGGGTATTTTTGTGTGTGTGTTTTCGTGCTATTTTGTTCTGAACAGTCAATTGCGTTGTTTTCCTCTATATTCCCTGAGGGTATCTTGAAGACTATGAACGCCATGTTAGCTCTCTATGCTGAGAGTTCTATCCCAATCACGTATCCTGTGTACTGGCTGTTTGGCCAAGTTGGGGTAAAATATAAACAAAATCTAACACAGAGATACAGGCTTGATTGTGTCATGACTGAATAAAGGCAGTTCTTAGCACGAGCATCCTCTGGTCTTTGTCTGTTTCACCTCCTGCCAGGACCAGACGTGGTGGAAATGGACGTAAAACTCCTAAACACCCACTCTCCTGCCAGCACCATGCGTGGTGGAAATGGACGTAGAACTGCTTAACACCCACCATCCTGCCAGCACCATACGTGGTGGAAATGGACGTAAAACTGCTAAACACCCACTCTCCTGCCAGCACCATACGTGGTGGAAATGGACGTAAAACTCCTGAACACCCACCCTCCTGCCGGCATCATACGTGGTGGAAATGGACGTAGAACTGCTAAACACCCACCCTCCTGCCAGCACCATACGTGGTGGAAATGGACGTAGAACTGCTTAACACCCACCCTCCTGCCAGCACCATCCGTGGTGGAAATGGACGTAAAACTGCTAAACACCCACCCTCCTGCCAGCACCATGCGTGGTGGTAATGGACGTAAAACTGCTAAACACCCACCCTCCTGCCAGCACCATGCGTGGTGGAAATGGACGTAAAACTGCTAAACACCCACCCTCCTGCCAGCACCATACGTGGTGGAAAAGGACGTAAAACTGCTAAACACCCACCCTCCTGCCAGCGCCATGCGTGGTGGAAATGGACGCTTTCTGGAGTGGCTCGGGCAAGGAGTTCCACAGGGTGGGAGCAGCATTACGGAAATATCTCGCTCCAGAGCGCTCCTTGTTTGTGTTGTCACCGTAGCTGGCAATGGCAAGGCGGGGTGGGTGGGTGAGTGGGTGTTTGGGGGTTTAACGTCCTTTTCCACCACACACGGGTGATATCAAAGACGGGGCAACGATGAAAAAGCCAGCACAAATATTTACTTCCAGCCGGGATTCTAACTCACGACCCGAGCATTGGAAGTCCAACGCTCTACCATTCGGCCCCCCCGGCCCCCCCGCCGGGCAAGGCGGGGATAATTCACAAGATCAGATCAGATGCAATTCACCAGGGAATTTCGCCTTCAGCATCATGAACACCGGTAGAAACAACATCCAACTGGACTTGATAGGTTCTTGCGGACGCCGCTTGGTTCAGCAGGAAATGACTGGCAGTAGAGGTCAGACTGTGGAACCGAAACGGGAAAACGAAGAGGCCGTTTATCAGGTCCATCACAGCGCCCACGTACATTATACATACATTGACATTCAGCAGACAGCCAGCGCAAAAATCATCAAATCACAATTCTCTGGAGGCACCGGTCAGCTGCTAAGTGACTTTTATTGAAAACGCCAGACCCCTGGGGAGAAAGGACCTAGCTTTCGTAGACAGATATAGATACTGAGCACGAAGGAGTTTTAGTCTTAACGTGCTTTCTGCTTGCCACTCTCTGGTTCAGAGACTCCAAAAATCAAACAATGATGGGTGGGTGGGTGGGTGGGGATGTTGGGCTCTCGCAGCAAAGCAACTCAATGCGCTACACACACACACACACACACACACACACACACACACATACACACACACACACCCCGAATAGAGGGGGATGGGGGGGGGGGAAATGCTTTTATATACAAGTCTCCACTGTATCGCCTTTAAATTTTGCAGTACGTAAAGAAAAACTTGACAAGACAAGGCAAATGGAAAAATGAATCATTACCAGCAAAAGATAACAACAGATACAACATTAAATAAGGAAAACTGTAAATCGACGGATCTGCTTCTTTCAAGGATCCTCAGTCACCTACGAACAATCGCCTATCACCTCTCCTCTCCCCTCCCCCCTCTCCGACACACACCCCTCAAGCAAAGAATGTGCCCTCTGCAGCAATGTGTCAGACATGTTTCTTGCACATCCGAAACTAAAAAGAGTGACTCCGCAAGCAATAGATTGACAACCCGTGCGCTATACTGGCGCCAATTTGCGTCGCGATTGGAGCAAAACATCGCGGCAGATGCCACTTCCGGCAAAGAACCGCCTCTTGTCTCTTGCGCCTTCCGGTGTCTTGTTATGTTCTGGAGCCCTGAGCACCTCGCGCACGGACTTCTGGACTCGCTTTGCTGGGCGGTTACTTATGCACGTGCAAACCGTTGGACGAAATACTGACATATTTTCCCTTGTCGTTTGCGCAGGTATGTAGGTCTGCCTCAAGTGTACAGGTGGTGAGATGGAGTTAAGACCCCCCCCCTCCCCCGTCACCGTAAGGACTTTCTCTTACGTTAGGCAGCTCAGTAGGTTTGAGTCGTCGGTGAGTGCGGTTTCAGGACTGGACATATTTCATGTTTCATGTTTATTTCATGTTTTAAAGGACCTGTCAGTAAGGGATTTTGTATAGCCGCGAAATAGTCTTTGTTGCTTGCGCGGCGTTAAGCCCTAACTTACGACCTAACTCACTCGAGGGCAGGGCAGACATATAAAGAAAGTTTTGATTTTTATTTGTTCAGTACTTTGTATATTTGATTTCTGTGGCATCGGCAAAATTGGTCTCCAGACCAAACAACAAATACAGATTGTCAAAATAAAGGTTATTTTGTACCCCCCCCCCCCTTCTCTCTCTCTCTCTCTCTCAGAGCTAGCGCCAAATATCTGTGCTGGCCTTTTCTCGTCGCCCCGTCTTTGATATCACCAATACGTGGCGGAAAAGGACGTTAAACTCCTAAACACCTCCCCCCTCTCTCTCGCCCTTCAGTGCTAGTGCAGAAAGGTGCTAGCTTTCACCCGAAGACTCGAACACAGATTCCACACATTGGGTACAGACAGGTTTACTAAGTGCCACAGACATCAGCGTAGACAGTCCAGTACAGTGTAGCACAGTTAAACACCACAAACGACAAACATCACACACACACACACACACACCTACACTGCCACACACACACGTACACTGCCACACACACACACACACACACACACACACACACACACACACGTACACTGCCACACACACACACACACACACACACACACACACACACACACACACACACACAGAGAGTAGAAGGGGGGGGGGTGCACTTTCCTTCAAGGATTCTTACTATACGCACACTACCTTTCATCAACAAAATGGTAGCAGCTCTAGTATGCATAGTGTTCGTGGGATCTCTGCAAGAAGCGACTATTTGGCAGGCACCGTGGTTGACATTACGACATTGCCAATAACCTGACATTTCTCTGGCCACCCCATGAGGTCTGCGTTGGCGGCTGTGTTTTTTTTTTTTTTTTTTTTTGCAGGGTCTCTCTCTCTCTCTCTTCTTTTTTTTTTTTTTTTTTAGCATGCACCCAAAGTTCTAGACGCAGTTCTGTGGTGTTGACAGGTCAGCTATGTGACGGAAGCATTGCGTAAAGATTGCGTCTTCCGATTCCTTGCATTGCTTTGTCTTCTAGTTGTGTGATTGCGCAGCTATGTTAGTTACCAACAGGGGTTCTGTTTGTCGTGTACTTGTCCTTCAGACGTGTACAAACGCTAAGCGGTAAAACACAGCAACGTCAAATGGGAACGGAGCTACAGCTAAACGGCCGGCACAACAGGTGGCGTAGTTCCCAGGCCTCTGCCGTTTAAATTTTAAACCAGGTGAAAGCAAGTCGGTGTACAAGTCAATGGAGCGTCACCCTGAACGCCGTTTAAAAAAAATAAAAAAATAAAATAAATCCCAGATTCGGTTGACTCTTTGAACACTGTGTTGAAGACGCATCTCTTCCGGCTCCACGGCGTGGTCGAATGGCAGAGCGTTGGACTTCTAATGCTCGGATCGTGAGTTCGATCCCGCCTGGGGCCAAATATCTGTGCTGGGGTTTTCATCGTTGCCCCGTCTTTGATATCACCCTATGTGGTGGAAAAGGACGTTAAACCCCCCAACACCCACCCTCCCTTCCGGCTCCATTACTATAACTGAATCAGTTTTTCACCCTCATCATGATCATGTTGTTTGTAAGAATGCACTGTATGACTGTGTGTGTGTGAGTGAGTGAGTATTTTAAGGCTTAACGCCGCGTCAGCGACAAAGACTAATTCGCGGTGTGTGTGTGTAATGTATGTAATGTGTTTTGTCATGTTCTGCTACAGGAGGTTGGGCGCTCATTCTTTTTTCTTCTTCTTATTATCATCATTATTTTTATTACATTAGATCAGCGAGGAAATAAACTGACTCAGTAAAAGTAAAAAGTAAAAACCGAAACAAGGACTATGCGGCGTCCACATCTTGAGTTTGTTCACCATGTAATCTTGGTGGCGCGTCACTGGGCTGACATGCCTCCCCGGGGAAAGCACCAGACCACGTCAGATAAGTAGTGAAAATGAAAATATGACATTGAAATGAAATAAGAGTGAAAAAGAGTGAATAAGCTTTATTGTATTAAAAAAATTCCTGTCTCAAAAGAAGAACCTCCCTCCCCCTTCCCCTCCCTCCGCCCCCTCTTCCCCGCCTTCCTCCACACTACTCTCATTGCCGCCTCCCCATTCCCCCCCCCCCCCCTGACGTGCTCCTCCCTCGCCCTCTCCCTCACCCCCAGGGCCTCCCCAGTCCTGAAAAGTTCAGTAAATTATCAAGTACATGTTTCCAAAGTTGCGTAATGGAAATGTTGCCTCTGTAGCACCGATTTCACGCTGCCCATCATGTTTGGCCCCATGTGGTTTGTGGGAACGCAAGAAAAATCGAAGAGGCCTTTCTGGAAGCTTACACTACAATCTACACAGGCGAGTTATGGAGTTCAGTCTGAACCTCTGTCCAAATGCGGTTGCGTTGGTTTATTCTTCTCTGTACAGAGCAGAGACTGACTGACCCCTCAAAACTCTTCAGACAGATTTCCTAACAGGTACCAAAGCTAGCACACCGATGGTAACAGTGCTTAGGTCTCTCGTTTCGAGTCCCGGCTTGCAGCAGACAAATTTGTTTTTTTGGTTTTTGTTTTTGGCTGCCCCAACCCTTTGCCAGCTCCAGTGGTATGTCTTCCTGGTCATGGGTAGAATTCACGGAGGACTCGAAATCTGGGGCTTTTTTTCCTTTTTTTTTCACCTTCAAAATGCGCTTAATCCGTGCATTGGAATCAGTCACCTGGGACACAATGCAGCATTTGAAACCTTTATGGTGACTCGAGTTGGCGTACATGTTGTTCGACGTACGTAGAAGCGTACCGCGTACTGAGCAGGCGACGTTATTTGGTTGCGGACTGAAGACCAACTAAACGGCGCTGATTAGTGGCTATTTTTAGCGACTTTGTCGATCGACATGTAGTATAGGTATGGAAGCGTTATGCCAGAGAAAGTCATAATTATTTCTCTACTACTGGAAGCCGCAAAGTCCGGAGAATGGTCGCAGTGGCCAAACGAAACATGAATTCATTTGGCAAACAGCTTTAACACTTTGTAAGCCGCAGTTTTCCTATCATTATGAACACAGAGCCTTTAAAGATCTAAGCTACCAACAAAAAGCTTTCCAGAGTGTGAAAAAAATTGTACAGAGTCGACCGTGCAAGCACAATCAACTCTGTCACAGTTGCAGAGTTCACACAGTGTCCAGAAACCGCGACAAAACCGTGCCGAAAAACTGCCCCCACTTCCTGTCGGGGTCCGTCCACGCTACTGTGCACATACCCGTGCAACCCGGCTCATTATGTGAACAAGCGGTACGTCAGTATAGACGACTGAGCGATGTCGGGCATGACTCAAGCTATGCTACTGCCGCTAAGTACACGTATTTGAAAGCAATTTTGTTTCTTGCGTAAACATTCCTGCTCGAGCTCGCAGAACCAACAGTAAAACCGCAAAACCACAGCAGCCTTTCTGTCGATGGTAAAACATAGAGATATATAAACATTAGTTTTAGTCGTTAAGCGTTTGTCGTTAAACGGCACACGGTCATGTGTAAATCATTAACCGTTCGGCCGGGCTGGCGAAAAGTCCCCATCGATTCCGTTTAGTACCGGAACGCTCTTTGTTGAAATAATGATGTGGTTTCTAGAATGTGTTCCGATACACGTTTGTTTTTCGCGCAGTCTGTCCGGGGTTGACCCATTCAGTACGGCTGATTGGTATAGTTCGCCCTCTAGGACCATTTGCGCCTGGTTGGAAATGCATTGCGGCCGTCTGCCCTTCCATCAATCTTTCTTCTTTTTAACCACACACTCACGTCTGCACTGCCAGTGGTTAGGAATAAATAATGGGGTGGGTGGGATGGGTGTTTGGGGGTTTAACGTCCTTTTCCTCCACATACGGGTGATATCAAAGACGGAGCAATGATGAAAAAGCCAGTACAAATATTTCGCCCCAGCCGGGGATACGAACTCACGACCCGAGCATCAGAAGTCCAACGCTCTACCATTCGGCCACCCTGGCTCCCCGAATAAATAATGTAGGGCATAGGCTGCGAACTGGTTTATTGGGCCTAGGAGATGATAAGTTGCAATATTTGTTGTATATGCGCTTAGTGTTTATGTTTATTTTACCTACTTGTAATTGCTATTTGCTTTCTACGCTTTTTTTGTAATCGGGAGTTCGAGAAATTAGCATGAAGGTGCAGCGTCTCCTGCATGTCCTAGCTTTTTCGTTCGGGATTTCTAACGGTTGCAGCCGGTGTCACGGTAGGATCTTACAGCTGTCACATCTTTGATTCCAACCCAGTTTACCACCCAACCGACACACAGTCAAAATCCCCACCGCCCCACAGTCCTCCAAACAGCCCTTGTTAATGTAGCAAACTGACTCAGGCCTGCTCACTTCCCTTTGACTGGTAGAAACCAGTTTTACTAGAGCTGTATGTAGGTCCGCACCATGAGATGTCACGACCGAGCATTTAAAAATAGAAATTTGGCGATCCCATAAATTGGAGCTGAGCAGCCAAACGTTGTTTTGTAGAGATCGCGAAAAGCCACTGTATTTCGATGGAAATTTCTAGACCATCCCAGAACATGCTGGTGCAGTAACGTCAGTAGATTAGCCTACGTCACCTTGGGAAGATTTCGAACTTGCCAGTAAGTTGAGGAATGTTCTAGATCCGACCTGTTTAGTATATATAAGCAGCCCTGCACAGCGTCCTGGGTTCTTCCTCTTTCATGAGTTTGTTCTCCACGCATCTTCTGTTAATAAAGTACTGGAGTTGTATCCTGTTGTATCCCGTGTCTTCTCTGCGAGTGCACCGAGAGAGCGACATAGCAGGAGTAAAATACAACACGTTGTAAGCGTGAGGGCCACAAATGAAGACCTTAGCGTAGAGAGAGTTAACTTAGTTGGTTAGTTAGCTCGTTGTGGTTTTACGCCGAGCGAGCAACAAAGACTCTTTCGCGGCTAACCAAAGCCCCTTTCTACCAGGTCCTTTAAAACATAAAAAAATCACGTTAACAACAGGATGTAAATATAAGTTAAGAGAGAGTTAAGAGACCAATAGTCGTCAAAACTTTTCAATAGTGTGGGGAGCCGGAGTGGCCGAATGGTAGAGCGTTGGACTTCTAATGCTCGTGAGTTCGTATCCCGGCTGGGGCCAAATATTTGTGCTGGCTTTTTCATCGTTGCCCCCTCTTTGATATCACCCGTATGTGGTGGAAAAGGGCGTTAAACCCCCAAACACCCCACCCATCGTTTTGAATAGAACTAGCACTGGAATAACACACGCAATCTCGACTTCCATCCGCAGTGTCTTCGCAGTTGATCCATTCACGTAGAGAATCCCTTACATCTGCCTTTTTGCACCAGTACAACAACCAGACATACACTAGTCCGCACTAAAACACTTCAAAGGGTTTACACCTCCTGGGGAAAGTACCGCTGACCTTACGGAGTGCAAAGCTGGGGCCTGCAATCAATGTTGCGTTTCGTTATGATTCCCGGGCCCTCTTTTTCGCCGACCCGACTAAGAATGCCGTGTTGTTCCACCTGTGTGGCACGTGCTTTACCTACATGTAGGGCGCAGATACCGCCTGTTAGCACTCGCCCTACCTGTAAAATACACGGCCAAGGAGGAGAGAGAGAGAGAGAGAGAGAGGTATGCAAGTTAGACCAAAACAAATATTGACTGTCTGCCCTATTTTTGCCGAATTTGCTAATGGCTTTGACCTAATTTTGCTTTAGGTACTGGCGACATCCTTCTGTTAGTTTTGCAGAGAAGTGCGTAATGAACAGTTTTGCAAAGAAGCACGTACTGTAGTTTTGCAGTGAAGTGCGTACTGCTGGGAGTTCTGCAGTGAAGTGCGTATTGGTTTTGCAGAGAAGTGCGTCATAGTTTCGCAGAGAAGTGCGTCATAGTTTCGCAGAGAAGTGTGTACTATGCTAGTTTTGCAGAGAGATGCGTAATAGTTTTGCAAAGAAGTGCGTAGCTGTTGCAGAGAAGCTGGGTAGCAGTTTTGCAAACATGTGCGTCATAGTTTTGCAGGAAGTGTGTACTATAGTTTTGCAGAGAAGTGCGTAACAGTTTTGCAGAGAAGTGGGTAGAAGTTTTGCAGAGAAGTGCGTGATAGTTTTGCGGAAAGGTGGGTAGCAGTTTTCCAGAGAAATGCGTAATTGTTGTGCAGAGAAGTGCGAACAATAGATTTGCAGGAAGTGTGTACTATAGTTTTGCAGAGAAGTGCATAATAGTTTTGCAGAAAAGTGGGTAGCAGTTTTGCAGAGAAATGCGTAATTGTTTTGCAGAGAAGTGCGTACAATAGCGGTTTTGCCGAGACGTGAGTAGCAGTTTTGCCGAGAAGTGCGTCATAGTTTTGCAGAGACTTGCGTACTATAGTTTTGCCGAGAAGTGCATATTGATTTTGCCGAGAAGTGCATATTGGTTTTGCCGAGAAGTGCGTCTAAGTCTTGCAGAGAAGCGCGTAATAGTTCTGTACATAAGGGCGAAACAGTTTTGCACAAAAGGTCGTGACAGAGTCTGCAGAGAAGAGATCTCCTGACTCTAATCACACCATTCCTAGACATCGCACACACATTACAAAAGGAAATCTATCGATTATCAAACAAGTGTTCAGTTTTGGGTTTTTTTTCTTCTTCCCTAGGATGAGAAGAGAATTGGGGGGAGGAACATGGAACTGCGCGTCAGTCTCACCGCCCAAAAGCTTACGTCACCGCTGCAGTTCTAAGAGTCCTTGCACCTCCCTCCCAATCCTCCACCGCTGCGCTCGGTCACACATCTGCCACAAACAAACCTCTGGACACAGCGGGCACAATTAGGATATTGCTATTTTAACACAACTCAATCGATCGTTATGTTCCATCTTCGCTCATTGCTTGGGACTCCCGAGACATGGAAACTGGCCCCTGAATCGCCCAAGACTCTCCGCGCACGTGCTCATAGATAATGAACGCGCATTCAGGCTTGGGAAATCCGAGACTGCTGATTCTGCGCACTAGGTCGGTAGACACGGCTAGCCACGGGCCAGTGTGTCGAGGTTTTCCTGAGGTTCATTCTTCTAGGCCTCCTGTTTCTTTTTTCCTTCTTCTTCTTCTCTGCTTCTTTCTTTCGGTTTGGTTTGTTTTGCTCTTTTTCGTCCTTCCAGCTTTCCCTTCCTTCAATTTCCTTTCTGCTTCTTGTTTCTTACGTTTTGCTTAAAGCGAATGCATCCAACGTTTTTTTTTTTTTTGTACTGTGGCTGTTACAATCAAACATACACATATACAGCCTTCACAAAAAGTTAAGGACCACTTGCAAATATGCACAGTTCATAACCAGGGATGTATTCTTTGACCTGCATCTTATTTTTGCTGTGCAGAAAGCTCCAGGTATCGCTCACTGAACACTGAAACTCGGTCTAGTTTTTCCGAAATTGCAGATTTTCAAACGCGCCAGGCATGCTGTGTGATGCGCACGTGCCATCCATGTTCACTAATTAACCCTTAACCTTGATACCGAATTTTACGGGAAAAATCTTATTCGTTTATTTTTTTCTGATTTATTCAAACTGTCACCCAATATGTTGACTGGTCCTTAACTTTTTGTGAAGACTATGTAAGTTGTCCGGTTAAAACTTAGGCTCTGATGTCTTTCTAGTGGAACAAAGGTCTTTTGATGAAGAGTGAGGAGCGATTAAAACGGACACATGATCACAAAGAGAAGTGCATACGCCCCGACATACCTACACTCCTTCAGGCTAACTGGGAAAACAGTAGTGGATTTCGCAATACTGCTTTTCTCCTAGAATCTTGGACTTGTATGTTTCATTTTCCTTATTCTGGCATTTTGCTTTTCCGTTTTGTCAAATAAATTCACTGAACGCGGACAACTCCGCCAATAGCTGCCTCTCGGGTCGTGTTGTAGTTAGTGTAGGATTTGACCCGTGGTACCTTTACAGTGCGAACATGCAGTAGATTTTCTGGGACACTTAAAGTTTTCCCTGTCTCACGAATGCCAGACATAAAGGTCTTTTGATGAAGAGTGAGGAGCGATTAAAACGGACACATGATCACAAAGAGAAGTGCATACACTCCGACATACATACACTCCTTCAGGCTAACTGGCGTCTCTCTCAACAAGAAAACTGCACCATATGCAGTAAAGTTTATAACTCGTGCAGCACGTTTTTAGTTTTCAGTTACGGGGCGGTCGGTGGTCTAGTGGTTAAGAGAATTGTCACCAATGCGAGAGGACAGGGGTTCGAGTCCCACTCGGGGCAAAGAATTTGTCCTTCTCGTATGTGGCACCGTTCATTCGGGCCGATCATCGGGGGGTTCTCTCCGGGTACTCCGGCTTCCTCCCCCTTATACTTTGGAAATGTTCAGCTCACCAAATTTGAAAAATAAATGCAATTCTAAATTCCGTAATTTAAATACCTGAGCTGACCCTTCGCACCATGTGATTATAATGTGTTTGTCCAGTGTGTGAGAGAATGCGTGTGATTGACGTGAGCGTGCGTGTTGGGTTCAGTTCGCGGCGCTTTGAGCCGATTCATGAAATTGAGTAAAGCGCCTACACAATACTCATTATTATTATTATTATTACTTCCGCGACAGAGTCTAGCGCAGCCCAGCGGAGATTGTGAGTACACGTAGACACCCCCACCCCCTCTTATCTCTCTCTCCTGCACTATTAATTTATCACAAGACTGACCAGTTTAGTCTGCTATTGCAATACTGTCACCATGTACTTGTTCCACCCTAAGCATTATCATAAACGGTGCTTGTTGATACTCATTAATTGTTCACTTGTATTGCAATAAACCTGCTTAAACCACAAAGAGAAGTTTTCTGTGTTTGGAGATACGAAATACGAGCGAGAGAAATTAAAACCGGTTTCCGGCAGTCGTTAGCAAAAGTGATGATCAAAGGACGGAACTCCTGTGTTCCGCTTCTTATTACGACATTGTAATTACAACTGTTTATCAATACATACACTTCTTGCTTTTAGCAGACACAGTTAGTCTCCATTTTGTTTTCTCGTCACTTGTGTTTTGTTTTATCTGGGATTTTTGTGTGTTTGTTCTTTGTTGTTATTCATCTGTGCTTCGTCTCTGCTTGTCCTTTATTATTTTACCTTCGTTTTGCTTTCTTTTCTTAATGGTAGGGAGTTCGATCCCGGCTGGGGCCAAATATTGTGCTGGCTTTTTCATCGTGGCCCCGTCTTTGATATCACCCTATGTGGTGGAAAAGGACGTTAAACCCTTAAACACCCAATCACCCACCCTTGTCTTAATCTGTGCTCTTATACTTTATAAGGTGTTTTCGCCTAGTGTACGTTGAGAGAATGTGTTGTTTTATTGGGTTTTTTTCCCACTTCATTTTTTTTTTTTTTACTGTTCTTAGCTTGCAAGGTGCCCAGAGCTTGATCCCCAGGGACATGCTCCCTATTATTATTATTATTATTATCATCAGTATTATCATTACATCAAACATAATTATGAAACTCTGGTGTAGTACAGCACTTTTGAGCTGAATGGAGGCATATTACCACAAACAGAGCGTGCGGCCCAGTGCAGTGTAGAATTTGAAGGACCATACTCGGCGAGTGTGCTTGTTTGTAATGATTCTTGTTGTCACAAAAAGCGTGATTTTCCTGATTTTTGTATTTGTAGGGCAAGGTGTATGCCAGGAGGTTGCAACAGGAGGCAAGCTGCCTGTGAAGCTGGTTTTTTTTTTTTTTTTTTTTTTTTTTTGCGCACGAGGCACGCAGAGGTGACGCTGTCGTTGTGCAGTTGTCTAACGGATGTGGTGATAGATTTCACGAAAACAGCTCAGAACGATCTGTGAGCATAAAAATGGAAGCTTTAGCTCCTTTATGTACTCTGTTCTTTGCCTTTCGTCCAGCATGCCATTAACCTACACAGGCTTCTAATCATCCTTTACTTCCTTCTCCTACATCTAGCAGTCGCCCCTTTTATCGTTTATTTTCATCTTTATCTTTCCCTTGTCTCTTGTCTGCCTTTATACGCGCGTTCATTTTGTCTGTTTTTCTTCCAAATGATGCTAAGTCTTGAAATATTCATGTACGTAAAACGGCTTAATTTGCTTTTGCCATTTTTTTCCTCTGTCCGGTTTTTGGTAAATGTTTTAAAGTTAAAAATGTATGAGAAATGCATTTCAGAAGATTCAAACTTTCGTTGGAATCTCCTCCAAAAAAAGGGGGGGGGGGGGGGGACTGTTATAACATAACGCGTTCCCGCCAAAATAGAAAGGTATCAATTTTCTTATTGAGTATTTTGTTCTAAAGTCTGTCGAATGTTTCTGACTACATTCTCCTCGACTGTCGTAAGTTCAGTTTAGCCTGGAATTGTCTCCCTCTCACCCCCCCCCCCCTTCTCTCCGCCAGTCACCCTCCCTTGAAACTTTCAAGAACAATTTTAAAACCCATCTGTTTTCATCCCTGAACACCATTTAACTGTTCTCAGCATGTGCGTGTCCTTGAGCCTTTGCCTTAACCTTCTGGCTCTGTATATTTTTGTGTATATATTTCCTCCTTTGCACTTGTTATTTTATTTGGATCTATTTGATCCATCTGGGTGGGTTAGTGTGGGGGGTGGGGTGGGGTGGGGTTGGGGGAAAAGAGTGGTTACAGCTGGAGCCGTGCAAAGTAGCAAAGACCATCTCGCGGATAATTAACTACTCACCTCTGACTGGCTAGTTAACTAAGGAGAGAATGCAGACTGGAAGAACTGGGTTATTAGCTTGAAAAAAAAAGAAGTGAAAGACGGAGACTGACGGATGTGTAGAGGAAAAGAAGCATCTGATACTGGAAGGACCTTCTGCCAAAAAGTAAGCTTCACAAAAGTAAGTTTGGCTATGGTCGGCAATAATGGTACGACTGCTGTCAGTTAATGCAACAATAATGGTACGACTGCTGTTAGTTCAGTAGTGCAACAATAATGGTACGACTGTTGTCAGTTAGTGCAACAATAATGGTACGACTGATGTCAGTTAATGCAACAATAATGGTACGACTGTTGTCAGTTAGTGCAACAATAATGGTACGACTGATGTCAGTTAATGCAACAATAATGGTACGACTGATGTCAGTTAATGCAACAATAATGGTACGACTGCTGTCAGTTAATGCAACAATAATGGTACGACTGCTGTCAGTTAATGCAACAATAATGGTACGACTGCTGTCAGTTAATGCAACAAAAATGGAACGACTGCTGTCAGTTAATGCAACAGAGTGCAACAACTACTCTCTTCTCAACATGCGCTAACAGCAGGATGAAACAGCTCCATCTAGCGGAAAACGCGTTTTATTCTCATGATGCGGTAATCTCGCCCAAACAAATGTGAAGCGACGAGCACCTCACGAACCGGCAGAATCAACAGGTTTTCACGCCATCGTCTTGGAGGAAAACATGTATCTGGTATGTATCTGGTATGCCGGCCATATTCATATTGCAGAGCCGCAGCTAGGATCAAAAGAGCCATCGGAATAGGCGGCAGGTCGGCTACACGTATAAGAACCCTGACTGACAGGGTGGAGAAAATGTCCCCCGACAAACAGAGGAGGCACTTAGTAAGTGTAAAACAAAGCAAAGCAAAGCAAAGCAGGACACCTCCCAAACCAAACAAACAAACAAACAAACAAACAAACAAACAAACAAACAAACAAAAGCAGATATAAACACCAAAATAAAACAAAGAAACAAAACATGTAGCATAATTCTTTCAAACAAAGACCACATCTACAGTTCCAGAGGACAATCTGCGCAGACACACACACGCACCCACACGCGCGCGCGCGCGCACACACACGCACCCGCACACACACACACACACACACACACACACACACACACACACACACACACACACACACACACTCTCTCTCTCTCTCTCTCTCTCCCCCCCCCTCTCTCTCTGTGTCTCTTCCTCTCTTAATCAACAATATATATATGCTTTTTTCCTGTTTTGTGTGTAAAAATGAGCTGTAAGTCTTTTATCTCATCCTTGGACAATAAAGTCTCTCTCTCTCTCTCTCTCTCTCTCTCTCTCTCTCTCTGCACATTCATATTTCGTCATGAAGAAAAGACACCAAGGACGCTGGGACTTTGCTCCCAGCTCGTAATTTTTCAAGGAAACACCGGAAAAAAAGAAGGATTTGCGAAAGACCTTAGATACCTAAACAAATCCGCGGTTTCTCTGAATAAGACCAGAAGCTTTCAAACGTACACACAGACCAACTTCATTATACATCGCAGTCTTCATAGGGACCAGAAAAAACAGGACCGCGGTTTACGAGTTCGCCTTGTGTCGATATTCATGTTAAATTTATAGCTTTTTGAAGGAAATCTTTTTTTTTCTGTTGTGTGGGTTGTTGCTTGTTGGCCTGTTCCGCGGTGTACACGCCAAAGCGCTGAAGCCCGAAAGTGTTTTACAAAAAGTCATGGTGCAGTATTAATGGTTCCACTACCACTGTCGGATTATGGCGACATTTTTTTTTAATGGAGACAGCTCCCGAAATTTTCGAACAAACAAACAAACAACAAACAAACAAACAAACAAACAAACAAACAAACAAACAAACAAACAAACAAACACCACCCAACCCCCCCCCCCAAAAAAAAAAAGCCCCAAAAAACAACACCAACCAACCAACCAACCAACCAACCAACCAACCGACCAACGAAACAAAACAAAAAGCAAAAAAAACAAACAAAAACCCACAAAAAATAACTAAAAACGCACCCCAAACCAAACCAAACAACAACAACGACAATCACAACAACAACAAACAACAACAACAACAACAACAACAACAACAACAACAACAACAACAACAAACCAAGACAAAAAACAAAAAATCCCACAAAAACCACAAAAACACTCCCCCCCAAAAAAAACAACAACAAAACAAAAAACAAAAAAACAAAAACAACCAAAAAAAAACAAACAAAACAACAACAACAACCCCCCAAAACAAACAAACGAACAAACAAACAAAAAACCCAACAACAACAACAACAAAAAACAAAACAAAACACACACACACAAAACCCAAAAAACAGCCGAACAACCAACACGTTTCTTAGCCGAACCAGCGTCCCTGAATCCGTACTTGACGTTTTTGGATTCAGACGTTGACAGTCGTTAATCTCGTCAAAGGTGAATGTGTCCCAGCAACAAGGTTAATGAGACAAACAGGATTTTTTCAGACAAGCCATCTTACCACAACATCGCTCGTTTGATGCCTTTCAGAGGAACATGAGTTTCCCAAGCACATAAATCAAAGGCATGATACCATTAAAGGTATCATTATTGGTACACCACTACTAGGTTATATATATATTTCTGTTTCTGGAACAGTTGCACTTGTGTGCTCGAAATAGTCTGTCTTACAAATTAGCACAGCTCCGAATGAAACACACGGACATTTGATGGCCGCGCAAAAGAGGAATAATCAGCCGTCCGTTAACGTCTTCCACCTTTTTTTTGTGGACTGCCTGAACTCAGTTAACCGCAGGGACGAGTTTTTGTTGTTGTTGTTGTTGCAACACTGTCACCGGCTACCGCTTTTTGGCTCCAGTCAGCTGAACGCATCCCTGTCTGTACATGTATTTGTGCGTGTCTTAGTTGTGGGATGCTTGACACACCAGAACAGCCCAGAGCGATCTGTGAGTTAAAAAAAAGTCTCAAAATTAAGACAAGTGCAGAATTATGGATTTCTTTGGGGAGTTGGGGACCCTCCTTGCCTGTGCGAACTAAACTGTTAGGTCATACATGTACCATGGGGGATTCCGAGCATTCTCAGCCTGGTACAGCGGCTCCTGTGGATCTAGTGCCCAAGGGTGAGAGGTAAGGGCCGTTCTACACGTGGCAAGTTTGCCCGGCAAAAGCGGGTTTGCGGCCCCGGCAAGTCGACGGCAAATGTACAAGCAAGATGTACAGTCTTGCTGCCCAAGGCTTGCCGCGGCAAGTTTCGGATAGAACGGCTTTCTATTTTCTCGGCTTGCGCCTGGCAAGTGCGCGCGAGGCACCCAGGACAGCCAATCGCACGCCGCGTAGTGGTCACGCGGCCAAATTAAACAAAATGGCGTCAAAGACCTCCGTATGACCTCACGTGTAGAACGGCCCTAACGACAGAGCAGGTACCCTCGCCGACCTGGCAAGCATCACGGATGGCCTGCGCCTAGGAAGATCATAAGTGGTCAGGAAGCTGAGACACACACTGCACAAGCAAAAGCGTCGGTCACCATTCCATCGACCGCCTGCAGAACAGAGGCGTGCAAAGAGGCGGTGGAACCTAAAAAATAAACAGGCAGGACAGGGCCCGTGTGAACCAAACCAACCCTGGAACTCAGCTGAACTGAACTGAACTGAACTGAACTGAACCGAACTGGGCTGGAAGTGAACTGGAAGTGAACTGGACTGGACTGAACTGAACTGAACTGGACTGGACTGGACTGGACTGGACTGGACTGGACTGGACCGGACTGGACTGGACTGGACTGGACTGGAACTGAAATGGAACTAAACTAAACTGAACTGAACTGAACCTGAACTGAACTGGAACTGAACTGAACTGAACTGACTGAACTGAACTGGACCTTGAACTGAACTGAACTGAACTGAACTGAGCTGGACTGAACTTGAACTGAACTGAACTGGACTGGAACTGAACTAAATTGAACTGAACTGAACTGAACTGACCTGACCTGGACCTGAACTGAAACTGAACTGGAATTGGACCGGAACTGAACTGAACTGAACTGGAACTGAACTAAATTGAACTGACCTGAACTGAACTGGACTGGAACTGAACTGAACTGAACTGAACTGAACAAAATTGAACTTGAACTAGCTGAACTGGAACTGAACTTGAACTAGCCGGGATTCGAACTCAAGACCCGAGCATCGGCGGTCCAGCGTTCTACCATTCGGCTATCCCGGCTCCCAACTCATTTTGATAGGCCACTTTCAGGATTCTGAAGAGTGAGACACAGACCTCTGATGAGTACTTTACTGAACACAAAGTACCAAGCATCAAGCAGTTAGTGTCTGTAAACAGGGGTGATTTTTTTCCCCAAATGGTTACAGACGCCTAGTCCGACTTACAAACAGACCCAAGAAAAAGGCCATTTCAAGGTTAGGGCACGGGGG
>JACVVK020000298.1:392500-430000 GCA_018292915.2 Batillaria attramentaria | reverse complement strand
CAGTCACCGTCAGTTTCAGCCGGATCGAACGGTGTCATCAAAAACGTGTCCTCGCAACACCCGTGCCTCCGGTGCCAGTTTCCTGCGTGACACGCTGAGCGGATTAGCGGCGTGTTTTTGATTGGCAAGTGAGCAACTGAGTGGCGTCCTCAGTTTCAGCGTGTGATGACCCCCGACTGCTGATTTCCTGTGCATTACTGACGTCATTGTGGTGTAGCAGTGCTTTACGTGTCCGCAGCGCGCCTGTGTTAGTGTGTGTATATGTGTGTGCCGCGGCCACGGTGACACCTACTGGAATATAGTCCTCCTGGAATGCTAACGGCAGCTCCGAGCAGGTATGTCAATAGATCACGTTAATTGCTGACTTTTTCCCTTCCTCTCTCCTTCTTAAGCGTCACAGTCTATGGTGAAAAGTTCTACTGAGAAGTCACGGTACTAGAAGT
The DNA here is from genome assembly GCA_018292915.2 of Batillaria attramentaria. Classification (NCBI taxonomy): domain Eukaryota; kingdom Metazoa; phylum Mollusca; class Gastropoda; family Batillariidae; genus Batillaria; species Batillaria attramentaria. The sequence goes on along the minus strand of JACVVK020000298.1, from coordinate 429,557 downwards.
TCTAGAAATACTTGAACTGCTACTGAAAACTGAAACAGTACTTGACGTAGGTCTACCGGCTACTGATAAGCTGACACCAGTTAAAGCTCATGTAACGTGACAGTTTGAGTGGGCCTGCGTAAGGAAGAAGAAGGCTTGAGTGGGACATCTATAAGGATCCGTGAAGTACTGGCATAAAGAATGGCCGGCCCCCACTGTATCAGTCTAGACAGGCCGGTGAAGAGGAAGAAGAACATAGTACATGTACTGGTCAAAGATTGACGAAGGAAAGATTGCTTAGCACAGAGTGACAAAGAAATTTAACAGATAATAATAATAATAATAATGTGTGTGCCGTGTGTGTGTGTGTGTGTGTGTGTGTGTGTGTGTGTGTGTGTGTGTGTGTGTGTGTGTGTGTCGGGGGGGGGGGGGGGAGAACGGACGAACGAACGAACGAACGAATCTTTATTTTACAACGGTAAAAAAGGTGTTGGTCGTCAGACCAATTTTCAACCTTGCCGTTGCTAATACTACTCAAGAAATGTAAAAAACAACAACTTTGAGAGAGAGAGAGAGAGAGAGAGAGAGAGAGAGAGAGAGAGAGAGAGACATTTATTTAAGAGAGAGAGAGAGAGAGAGAGAGAGGGGGGGGGGGTTAGGTTGGTGGGTGGGAGGGTGGCGGGGGCTTAGATGAGGGATGTCCAGGTCAGTCTTCAATGTATTAGCTTGGAGTCTACACTGACTTTATTGTTTTGTGAAACCTCCTCCCTCCCGCGCCATGCCCCCTCCTCCCACGCACCACACGGCTTTTTCAGTGTGGAACTGTTGCTCCCTTTCATGGAACTTTGGCACATGTATTATACAGTAGCGATAAGATGGAAGAAACTTAATGTAGAAGTACAAAGAAGACGCAAAAACAGTTTACTTCAAGTCTTAACCTTTAAAAATGTGTACATTTTCAGTATCTGAATTTGAAACTGACGTCTTGTCCCCTCCACCCCCCCCCCCCCTCCCCCTTGCGAAACACCACCACCCCCTCCTTCCACTTCACCCATAACCAGTCTCGCCGTCACCCCCTCCCTCCTCCAACACCCTCTAATAGCCTATCAGTATCACTCCGCTCCTTCAAAAGCGATTGTCTCTTATCCGACGGCTCGATCTCACAGACTGATGAAAACTGTAGCAAGGATAAGGAGGAGACAGCCAAAACAACAACAACAACAACAACAACAAAAGCAGCAGCAACAGTAACAATAAATAGACAGACAGACAGACAGACAGGCAGGGTGGGTAGGTGGGTGTTTGGGAGTTTAACATCCTTTTCCACCATGTAACGGTGATGATATCAAAGACGGGGCAACGATAAAAAGGCCAGTATAAATATTTGGCCCCCAGCCGGGGTTCGAACTCACGACTCGATCATTGAGAGTCCAACGCTATCCCGGTTCCCAGACAGACAGACAGACAGACAGAGGGTTGAAACTTGCTTGCAACAAAGTTGCTAGTACGACAGGTGGGATTAACAGGGCTAATTCCGTCTTTGCTACGCCAACATACGTTTTGGAACAGTTTCGCTCGTGAGTGCGCCTGTACGCTCGAAATACTCTATCTTGATGATTAGTACAGCTCTTAATGCAATTAATACAGTGTTGTTTACACTATGTGCGAGAGGTCGAAATTCAAATTGTGCAAGTGTTGTTACACTGCTGGAACGCTCAGTGTGGTCGCCGCGTCATCGAGTACGCTTGTGTTGGCTCTGTGCCAGCAATACAGACTTTGTCACTGTGCAGGTGTCTAAGTAGTGTGATGATTTTTTTTTTTTTACTACTTTATTATCCCTTTCGGGAAATTCGGGCTGCTTCCCCCTGGGGAAGCGCGTCGCCGCCGTGCAGCGCCACCCAATACCTATCCTTCCTTTTTTTTATTATTTTTTTTACAATTTTGCTGGGGGAGGAAGGCCGGATAACCCGGAGAGAAACCCCCGATGAGCAGCCCGGCAGCCAGGAAAAACCGATATCAATATCACAAGCTCGACCAGGGCTCGAACCCACGCTTCATCGCCGTTACATTGGTGACGGCCGTTCAGTCAGTAGCGCAGCGGCTAAATCCGACGCGTTACCTATTAGACCACCGCTCACCCCCTTTTTTTTGGAAATGGACGTTAAACTCCCAAACACCCACGCACCCATTGTCTGTGTAGGTTTTTTTTGTGTTTTTTTTTAAAGATAGATACCACGAAAACAGATCAGAACGATCTGCGAGCGTAAAAATGGTAGCATTCGCCCCTTTAAGAGATCAAGGAGAAGCCGTTACAAAAAAATACCGTAAGAACCAAGTGGGATGTATTTCTTCTACAACTGACATGTAGCAAGGACGCCAAGGCAGCATAAACAGAGATATACACAAATATAACAATATGCCTGTCAAACGTTTTGAGACATGAAAGCCTCTAATAGTCGTAACGCCGCTGAGATGGAGAACTAACGCTTTCGAAGCTCGAAGGTTGTGTTCCAGATACAAGAATATTTCACTGGGCCATTGAGACCGTTTTCGCGACTTTATGGCTTCTAATATCAGAGAAATATGACTTTCTTTGAGCCAAAGTCCATTCCTGAACAGACTGGGACTCGACAAAGCTTCTAAAAATAGCAACCAATCAGCGCCGTCTAGCTGGTTCTCAGTCAGCAACCAAAATTAATAACGTCTGCTCAGTAATGGCGGTACACTTTTGGAACAACACATACGCCGGCGAAGGTCACCACAGTGGTCTCAGATGCTGTACTGTGAGCCATGTGACTGATTACTTTACACAGAGTCAGCGCGTTCGATGAAAAGTTTTCCACATGCTGTTGTATGCATGCCATCCATATTGAGACTTTAAGATAAGATAAGATAAGATAAGATAGATTTATTGCTTCTTAGTTACAATTAAGAAGAATTTGCTTTGCTCCTCTTGATAAAAAACACAATTGATATACACAAACATACCATAGAAATACATATACACATTCACACACTCAGTCATTGGCTAAAACACAATTTAAGAGAATAGGCATTGGCATTGCCTCACATTAAACTATGTTAAACAAGCACTAAGAATAACAGTTAAAAGGAGGGGCAGGCCTAACGCAGAATACAGATCATAGATCACAGATAACAGCTCTCTCTACATATAGATCCTTCATCCACACACATCTTATCTTCTGAGCTCGCACAAGCAATAATAATGAGGTAATAATAATAATAATAATAATAATAATAATAATAATAATAATGAGTATTGTACAGGGGCTTTACCCAATTTCCTGAATCGGCTCAAAGCGCCGCGAACTGAACCCAACACGCACGCTCACGTGAATCACACGCATTCTTTCACACACTGGACATAAACACATTACAATCACGTGGTGCGAAGGTTAGCTCAGCTATTTAAATTTCGGAATTTAGATTTGCATTAATTTTTTTTTCAAATTTGGTGGGCTGAACATTTCCAAAGCATGTAACTTACTTACTAACTTACTTACTTAGGCCAATGGCTCCAAGTGGAGCATAAGCCATCGACAACCCTTCGCCATCGCACTCTGGTCTGGGCTATAAGCAGGTAAGGTTAACAGTAAACTAACAACAACAAAAAAAAATCAACGACTGAATGAGACAGGAGATACAAAATTTACTGCAACACTATAACCTCCTGCATGGAACCTACACCCGGAGTATAAATAGGTAAACAGTAATGTAACCAACCCCAGCAGCCTACTAAGAAATAACAATGGCCACTGACATGACAATGCAGGCCTATACCTTCAACAATAAAAAGGGCACAATAAACAAATAAAAAAACCAACGACTGAATAACAAAAAGACACAATATAACAGCAACAACAACAAAAAGCCAAGGTGTTGGGTGTCTGCCGTCTACACCCCTTGGAAGCGCGGAGCTGAAACTGACACCGGTGTCGACTGAGGCCTCCCCCCAACAGTGGAAATTGATTGCTCCTTATCTGACAGCCGATCGCACCAATTGAAGTAAATTGTAGCCCTTGCCTGCTGCTTCACGACACATCAACGCCACTTGGGAATAAAAACAGAAAAGAAGTTAAGCAGAAGTACAGGACAAGAGCTAAGAAATTGCATTTGGAGGAATCGAGAGAGAGAGAGAGAGAGAGAGAGAGAGAGAGAGATGTAGGTTTATTTTGTTAGGTTTTCGGTCCATGACTCTGCCACAATAAATACAATAGCACAGCACAGTTAAGACAGACAACGATTTTGATGAAACAGAGAGTGAAACATACAGAGAGAGAGAGAGAGAGAGAGAGAGAGAGAGAGAGAGAGAGAGAGAGAGAGAGCGAGAGAAAGAGGGAGAGAGAGAGAGAGAGAGAGAGAGAGAGAATTTTATTTTACAACAAAATTGTCCAGTTTTCATTCTTCTCTCTCAGAGAGAGAGAGAGAGAGAGAGAGAGTGCGTGGGTGGGTGGGTGTTTGGGAGTTTAACGTCCTTTTCCACCACGTATGAGTGATATCAAAGACGGGGCAACGAGAAAAGACCAGCACAAAAATGTGGCCCCAGCCGGGATTCGAACTCACGCGAGAGAGAGAGAGAGAGAGAGAGAGAGAGAGAGAGAGAGAGAGAGAGAGAGAGACAGAGAGACAGAGAGAAAAGAAGAAGAAGAAGAAGAAAGTTAGAAAAACTATATCAGGACCGATGGACGGATGAAAGCTGCAGAGAAGCGTGTTTCTGACTATACTCCTGTGGCTATAGAAGTTTTCCATCGATTTTTTTGGGGGGCCTTGTGTCGTCGTCTCTCCCACTCTCAGCTGGAAGCGATCGCAGTGTGGTAACTGTTATTGGACCAAGTCACCGAACCCTGGGCACGAGTAGCTGTAGAGAGGATGCCGACTAATTATTTTGTCCTAGAGGTCTCTAGCGTACAAGGGCACATAAGCAGAGTGTACAGAGTTACTGTCCGTGACTCGTATTGTCTTCCTGGGCAGCAGGAACTAAAAGGAGGGGGGGATGTTTGGGGGTTTAACGTCCTTTTCAGCAGTCGTTACTTTGGAGGAAAAAACACAAAAAAACCCACACACACACAGACCGCACTGCAAACAGCTGATCAGTTGCCAGATTACGATTGGATGCGGCAAGCAGCGGCTCTGCCAGAAATGAACACAATTCAAAACTTCTAACTGTTGTGTTATATTGACAATTCAATTACCTTGATGGCCATTAAAGAGTAATCCCCGTTCATTTTAAATTCAGCCGACAATGGCGAATGTCGTAAAACAACTATATTTGAGTTGTTCATCACGTGACTTGGTAAATTAAGAACGTTTCACATATCATACGCTTTCTCGGTGTCTAGTGACTTACTCTGCAAAAAAAAAAAAAATGCTTTTAGGATAATTATGTTCTTGCGTACAGTGTCCTTTGAAACATCAGGATCAGCCAAGCGTGAAATTACCACAAATGAAAGCAACCCAAACACTGCAATCAAACACATTACAATATTTTGAATGTCAGAAACATTAACTTCATTGCCATACAGAAAGTACTTTCTAATTCCTTTAAATTCAGCCGGAAATCGTGAATGTCGCAAACTTGATCTTTTGAGTCGTGCATCGTGACTGGGTAACATAGACGTTTCACTAGGCTGCCAGACCATTCTTTGGTGTACTGCGGCTTACACTGAACAAACAAACAAACAAACAAACAAACAAACAAACAAACAAACAAACAAACAACCCCTCCCCCCCAAAACAAAACAAAACACAAAAACAAAAACCAACAACTTGACTGTTGACCTGTTGACTATGTTCTTGCGTACAGTCCCCCCCCCAAAAAAAAAAAAAAAAAAAAATTGGTCTAGATTGTTTAGCGTGATACTGTAGATACGCTTCAATGAAACAGCGTAATGGATACAGCTTCTCATTGCCAGCATTACAGACGCTGTCACTGTCCACGTGTCTGAATGGTGTGATGATAGCAAAAAACAGGACAACCAATCGCCCGTGTGGACTTCACCAGGTCGTCAAAACGATATGCTCGTGTAAACTGGTACTGTGTTGAATTTATGAACAAGCTCATTAGTGTCAAACAACCGTACTTCACAAGCGGCGTTCATTTATTAACGGTTTGCTGGCAGGTTGCTTTTGAAAGCCCCTGAAAGCTATTCAGTCCTGAGCGCAGGTCCAATTCATCTGCCACGTCACACCTGGCTTGGGAAAAACAAACCCACCACTGAAGGCCCCCCCCTTTTTTTTTCAAAGTGTCGGCACGATCTAAGTATAGACCCCCTCTCATGTTGATACACGGGTACGGTTCAGGGACTAGTACACAGAGCTAGAATAAATAATATGCAGTTCTGTGGACCAGACAAGCCCTCTGTTGAAAAACCGCTAGGGTAACTTACATCGACAAAAGCCCTCACCGCGGGGGTGTAGTCAAAATGGACGGCAGTATTTCCGGTGCTACCCGGCCACCTCAAAAGTTTCCACGACGATCGCTCTCACGCGATAGCCATAAGTTTGAAACATGCCCATACACACGTGTTTGTATTGTAGTAACACGTTCGTCACAGTCGTTGTCTGACTGATAAATTAAAAAAAAAGAAAAAAAAAAAGGATAGGTATTGGGTGGCGCTGCACCGCGGCGACGCGCTTCCCCCAGGGGAAGCAGCCCGAATTTCCCGAAAGGGACAATAAAGTAGTAAAAAAGAAAACAAACAAAAACCAACCAACCAAACAAAAAACCCCGGCCCCTTTCTCAGTGTCATGCCGACAGACCGAAGACGTCCGTTGGAAACACTCGGTGACACACGAATTTGAATATATACGCTCTCGGCGCTGCTGTTCGGAAACACTCTGTTTTGGGCGGTGCTACCGTTTTGAAGCAGAGTAGCACCAGAAACACTCCCGTCCAGTTTGACCACACCCCATGCCCATTAGAACGCCCTTCCGTTAGAGGGATTAAATTTTACTCCCGCCGACTTGACGGTGTGTAATGAAATTAGACGCGAGTGTTTCCGGTGGTTCTCCGCTGCCAAAAGACGGACGCACCGCTAAGACATAGTGTTTCCAAACAATAGCACCGAGTGTTTCCATTTACGAATGTGAGTAATTCGGTTTCAGTTGTCGGCGTGAACTTTTGAAACTTCCTCACCGAAACCTCGAGACAGTAGGCGAGAGCGCGTCAGTTTAGCTTCGTTGTCCCGTCAATATGAAACGCACTACCTGCCGGTCTGAGAGACATAGATCGTTTCAAGTCGGACTTGAAAACGTGTCTGTTCCGGCTGGCTTTCGACTGGGTCCGCCTACTTCCTCTTGTTTCAGCTGCTGCTGCTGCTGCTGCTCTCTCTCTCTCTCTCTCTCTCTCTCTCTCTCTCTCTGTGTGTGTGTGTGTGTGTGTGTGTGTGTGTGTGTGTGTGTGTGTGTGTGTGTGTGTGTGTGTGTGTGTGAACGCGTGTGTTTTGCATATTTGTTGGTATGAATGCGGGAGTACGCGCATTGAGTCACTGTGTGAGAATTCGCGCTACATAAGTATGATTCTTTATTAGTATTTAAAAATATCAACCAGACTATGACTAACGCGTTAACCTACACTAATATCAACCAGACTATGACTAACGCGTTAACCTACACTAATATCAACCAGACTATGACTAACGCGTTAACCTACACTGCAATGACGTACGCATGCTCACGTGTCAGACACATGGCTTTACGTGAGAAAAAATCATCGTGGAAACTTCAGAAGCGGAGTAGCACTAGAAACACTCGAGTCCAGTTTTGATTACACCCCCGGCTGAATCATGCAGACACAGTGGCTAACTTTCTGTCGTTTTAAAACTGCTGTAAGATTTTTAACGCTCATATATATCATGTTTGCTGGGCTTCACAGAAAATAAACTGAAGTTTTGGAACAGTTCCGCCAGTGGAAACTTTTGAAGCGGAGAAGGACCGAGACTGAACACTCGAGTCCATGTTGAGTACACTCCCTCACTGGGGAGGGGGGGGGGGGTAATCAAAATTTACGACCTTTTGCCTAGGCTACGCCGCTTCAAAAGTTTCCAAGATGCTCGCGCTCATTTAAAGTCGTCACTCTACAATAATAATAATAATAATAATAATGAGTATTGTATATGCGCTTTACCCAGTTTCGTGAATCGGCTCAAAGCGCCGCGAACTGAGCCCAACACGCACGCTCACGTGAATCACACGCATTCTCTCAAACACTGGACATAAACACATTACAATCACGTGGTGCGAAGGGTCAGCTCAGCTATTTAAGTTTCGGAATTCAGATTTGCATTTATATTTCAAATTTGGTGGGCTAAACATTTCAAAAGCAGAGGGGGGAGGAAGCCGGAGTACCCGGAGAGAACCTCCGACGGTCGGCCCGAATGACCGGAGAAGGAAAAATCCTTTGCCCCGAGTGGGACTAGAACCCCCGCCGTCTCGCACTGGTGATAAGTCTCTTAACCACTAGACCACAGACCGCCCCAACATGAGCATATACACATATACACATCTTTAGATTGTAGTAAAGTATTCAGTAGTACAAGTCGGTTTCTGGTTGTTAAACCGCCTCTTTGAACCGTGCTAACAGACAACTGAAAATCCAAAACGTTTTACCAGTGCTACGGCGTTTTGAATTGGGGAAAAAAAGCGATGCTATGGCATGGGAACCTGCTGAATGACGGTGCAATGGTCTGGAGCGTCATGGCACCGGAAAAACTCCCGTCCATGTTGTTTCTCCCCCCGTGTCCCGTGGTAACTTTACGGCGTCGACAACAGCGCCCGCCAGAACGCCCTTCCGTTAAGGGGATTTACTCCCGCCGACTAACTAATCAGCGGCTGTGGCCAAAGGCGGCGGTAACCTTACCCGCTAAGGTTGGTAGTCTTGGCTCGGGTTTTAAACTCGTTCGCTGTGCAGGTGCTGACAGAAATTACCTGGAGAAACAGAATGGACACACTGCGGGGTAAAAAAAAAAAAAAAAGGAAATGCGTTCGTTGATTTGCGGACTGAGGAAAGTTTGTTTTTCTTCGCCGATGAATTGAGGAATGGATAGCCCTTAGGCAGGGTCCGTTTCTGTAGTTGGCCAGGCGGCCGAGCGAGCACGACTGAGTGAACGAATGATCAAACAAAAAAAAACAAAAAAGGAAAAAAAGAAAAGATGCTTGAGCTGGATGAGCAAGCCTTCAGGTGGTGAAGGACGGAGAGGTAGAGACATGAATATGTTCAGGAGGCCGGTCAGTCAAAGACACAATGAACTGTCAGAGTCAGTTTTAAGAGAATTCTCCCCCCCCCCTTCTTCCGCAGCAGCCTTCCTCCCCTCGTAAGCTGGTTCGTCAAAGACAGAACAGGCTGTCAGAATCAATTTCAGTCAGAGAAGCCTCTCCCCCCCACACCCCAGCCCGCCGAAATTGACAAAAAGTAAAAGTATGACTGAAATAATCACCATCTTCATACCATATAGATAAAGTTTTCTGAAAGTACTCATTCGGTTAACTGAGGTAACTTGTGTCAGAGAAGCCTCTTCCCCCCCCCCCTTCCCCCCGAAACATGACAATAAGTAAAAGTATGACTGAAATTATCACCATCTTCCTACAGTTTTCTGAAAGTACTCATTCGGTGAACTGAGGTTACTTGTGTGCAGGGCAAACACAATGACTTACTTGAAACTGCTAAAACAGCGGTAAGATTTTAAAAGAACACCATTATAATATTTGTGTCTTACTCTCGTATAGAATAATAATTGCATATTGTGTAGGCGCCTTACCCAATTTCTGGTTGCTGAAGGAAGAATAAATACCCTAGTAGGTCAGTTTTCCGTCAGCAGAATAGTACAAAAATGATCAAAGGGTGTTGTAGAGTACTGCTAATTGTACTGACATCCTGTGTTAGCGGAAAACGTCTACCGGCCTACACTCGGTTGGGGGTGGACAAAGTTTGTTTTTCTGCGCCACAGATCAATTTCCTGTCAGTTCTCATGTAAATCTGTTCAGTTGTGACCGACGGGCGGACAAATAGAAGTACTAGTTTTACCTGTAGAGTGTAATAAGGTGACAGAGGAGTGTATTCGGGGTGTGTGTGTGTGTGTGGGGGGGGGGGGAGGTGTGTGTGTGTGTGTGTGTGTGTGTGTGTGTGTGTGTGCGGGGGGGGGGGGGGGCGAAGGGTGAGGTTCCGTCATTAATGTTATACAGAGCTATTTTGATTTTCATATCAATGTCTTGTTGTCAGAATTTAATTTTTGTTTTAATTTTTTTTGGGGGGGAGGGGGGGACGGGGGGGGGGGGGGGGTTGGGGGTTTAACTCCTTTTCCAACACATACGGGTGATATCAAAGACGGGACAACGACTGATGAAAACGCCAGCACAATATTTGGCCCCAGCCGGGATACGAACTCACGACCCGAGCATTAGAAGTCCAGAACGCTCTACCATTCGGCCACCCCGGCTCCCCAGGGAGGGAGGGGTGGGGGGGGGGAGCGTAGATACTATATGTTGAGAGGACCAGGAAATTATTTTGGATTAAACAAAACACACCGTACGTTAAAGGGGATAATGCTACCATTTTTTTTTATACACACAGATCGTTCTGAGTTGTTTTTGTGGTACATGTATCTATCATCACACCACTTAGGCACCTGGTCACTGGCAGCGTCTGTAATGCTGGCACTGAGCCAACAGAAGCGTACTCGATGACGCGGCGACCACACTTGGCGCTCCGGTAGTGTACCAACAGTGGCACAATTTGAATGTTCGTCCGCTCGCACCGGCAAAGTCCCAACAACAAAGTATCGCATTAAGAGCTGTACTAATCTTCAAGACAGAGTATTTCGAGCGCACAGGCGCACTCACGAGCGGAACCTCTCCGAAAAATAAGCTGGACCAGTGAAGATGGAATTAGTCCGTTTAATTATTCGTTGTCACGAAGAAAAGCCCTTTTTGCTAGTTTATCCAAGCTGAGACATGACCAACATGTAGCTAATACAGCTGGCCTTACGCCCACCTTTCATTGTCTGGAACAAACGCCTTTAGTTTTACCTAGAGTATCAAGCTGAGACATGACCAACATGTAGCTAATACAGCTGGCCTTTCGCCCACCTTTCATTGTCTGGAACAAACGCCTTTAGTTTTACCTAGAGTATCAAGCTGAGACATGACCAACACGTAGCTAATACAGCTGGCCTTACGTCCACCTTTCATTGTCTGGAACAAACGCCTTTAGTTTTACCTAGAGTATCAAGATGAGACATGACCTTGTGTAGCCGATCTGAAAAACACTTCTTCGAGGTTAACCTTCCTCAGTCACGAACAAAATCCACTGGTTTTCGATTATCAAAGAGAAAAACATGGTGAAATGTAGCCAATACAAAATACACTGACCGTACATTAACCCTTTATTGTCACGAAATCAGAATCAGAATCAGAATCGTTTATTGATAGGCCTTAGGCCCATTCAAAGTTGAGAGTAACACCCAGACATTCATATACACATCAATACATGTACATGAAATAACCAAAGTGCAAAATAGAGTATATCAACTCATTTTGGAACCGTCCAAGCAGCTTTCGACTCACTTTGCTAATGGCTTCAAGTAACTATTATACAGTTAAGAACCTGGCATTATATTGTCACGAAAAAGAAAAGGAACAACAACAACAACAACAACAACCTTGAGTGCCAGATTATGAAAGACGAGATACTGCCGACTGTCGCCAGTACCAAACCAACCGTGCGCCTTCCATCTCCACGAACACAAGCATTTAGATTTCCATAGCTGAGCAATGGTAGCGTTGTGGCCAGCACGAAACACACAGGCCGTAGGTTAACCTTCCATTGTCACAGGGGGAAAAAATCTTTAGTCCTGTTTAGAGACACAGGTGGGCAGGTGACAGAGCACGCGAAAACATGGCTTAAGTATCAAAATATCATGTTTGAGTTAATAATTTTGTGAAAACATTCAAACCGTGTCCTTCCAGATCAATAAAAGGGGAAAAAAAGGTTTTAAGTGTGATAGTTGTTAAGCTATAACTGTTGGAAGCTGGGAGGGGCAGTAGTCAGTCCATGTACCCGGTGACCTTTTGACCGGTGTCAGTAGCTCAAAACAGCATCCGGCGACTTTAACCCTGTTTTCGCGTGCCCAATCACCTTAATTTTCATTTAAGATGAGACACTATGAAATGCAGTCTGTACAAAACACCCCCACCTAACGTTCACCTCCCTTTGCCAAGAAAAATAAAGAAACAAGAAACATGTTGCCCTCGACCATCAAGGATGAGCAATGGCCAAATAGAAAATACGAAACACACTGTACGCTAACCTTCCATTATCAAGAACAAAACAAAACAAAACAACAACAACAACAACAACAACAACAACAAACCTACCGGCCCCCGTAGTGTAGTGGTTAGCACTTCGGACCATGGACCGGGAGACCCGGGTTCGAATCCCAGCCGAAACAAGCGGGATTTTTCCTACCTAGGTCGGCTCCTACCCAGAGCGGGTGTGCTATGGACCCAATGGGGAGGCTGTTGCCACACAGCCGAGCTTCACCCACTTCACGGGTGCGACTTTGGGGGTGCTTCCCTTGGAATGACACGTCTTATGATGTGGATGATTACACGGCCGGCACCGCAGGTGCCGTAGTTCCCGGGCCTGGTGAACGCCGGGATATTTATGACAGGAAGCGTGGAATGCGGCCCTGTCCCGCAGTCCCAAACCACATGGACCTCCATAGCATCATCTTACCATCATCCTCATCTCCATCATCATGCATAGAAAAAAAAATTGCCCCAGCCTTCGAGTCCTCCGTGGATTCCACCCATTACCTGGGAGGAACACCACTGGAGCTGGCAAAAAGAGTTGGGGCAGCAAAAAAACAAAAAAAAAACAACAAAAAAAAACAACAACAAAAAAAAACAAAAACAACAACAACAACAACAACAACAACCCTGTAGTATGTGTTTAGCCTACTACTCGTACCACTTAGATTATCAAATATTAGGCATGAACAACGTACGGCCACTACAAAACAGGGAACCTGGATAACCGAATGGTAGAGCCTTGGACTTACAATGCTCGGGTCGTGAGTTCGAATCCCGGCTGGGGGCCAAATATTTCTGCTATCCCTTTTCCTCGTTGCCCCGTCTTTGATATCACCCACACGTGCACGATGGAAAAAGGACGCTAAACTCCCAAACACCCACCATCCACAGCCCACCCACTACAAAACACAATCACTTCCAGTTCACCTTTCAGTGTGACGAACTTGATAAAAAATCCCATAGCACATTAGCTATACCATCAAACGGCGAAAGAAATGACCAAAGGCACACCATAGGCATAGCACTCGAAGCTACCTTGACATTTCATGCGGCAGAACTTGTCTTGGTGTTAAGCTAGGTAGATGAGAAATGCCTACCCCGATCACCTTTGCCGCGTAAATGATGTGGATCTAGTTTGGCAGTTGACGGAGAACGGGGGAAATTGCTGGGCACGCGAGGTATGATCAAAGGGACGGCCGGTTGTCTTCTCTGTGTGTAGCTTTAGTAGTAGTGTTGGTTTCTCAATAGATTACTCACTGTATACGAGTCTCTGTTCGTTACGGGTTCATAGCCAAGCGAGAGGAGTGTTGCGGGGTTCCTAACGGATTAAAATAAAAACAAACAACCAAACTACTTTATTATCCTTTTTGAGAAATTCGGGCTGCCCCCCCCCCTCCACGCCGGGGAAAGCGTGTCGCTGCAGTGCAGCGCCACACAACCTACCTATCCTATTTTCCAATTTTGAGGACCCGGATGGGGCTTCTAATACTAATAGATTACTTCCTGTATACGTGCCTGTACTCATATCGGGTAAATTTAAAGGGACTAATCCTACCATTTTCATGCTCACAGATCGTTCTGAGCTGTTTTCATTGTGTTCAACATCACACCACTTCTGCACAGTGACAGCGTCTGTAGTGCTGGCACCGAGCCAGCAGAAGCATACTCGATGACGCGGTGACCACACTGAGCTCGCCGGTAGTGTAACAACAGTCGAAGAATTTGAATGTCCGACCGCTCGCGCAAAGCGTAAACAACACTGTATCGCATTAAGAGCTCTACTAATAATCAAAATATAGGTTTTCGAGTGTACAGGCGCACTCACGAGCGATACTGTTCCAAAACATAAGCTACCTTAGTAAACATTGAAATAGCGCGTCTGAGGAGAGAATGATGCTCTGTTGAGTATTATTTTTTTTCACCCGGCTTTAATATATTCAGGTGTGGCGAAATTTCGTTCTGTTTGCATTTAAAAGTTGTCCGCAGAAGATCTGACTGCCTAAATTAACGGATGATTATGATTATTATAATTAATAATAAACACAAAGAGACTAAATATATGCGATGACAGCTGATAACCGAAAGCTAACCACCACCACCACCACCTCCACCACCACCACCTCCACCACCACCACCACCACCACCAAGAACAACAACAACAACAACAACAACAGCAAACAGAAGTCAGGTTCTCGGCTAAAAAAACCAAAACAAAACAAAAAACTTTGTTTTGGAATCTTTCAACATGTAGGGAAGAGGGATCTGATAGAATGCAACCTGACGAACTTGAGAATTAAAAAATAAGTTTACTTATACAAGAACAAAGAACAACAACAAAACCCCACAAAACAACAAACAACAGGAAAGGCCGAGGAAATAAGAATAAATACAATTATCAAGACGTGGGACGGCAGGGCAACTAACTTGGAAGCGAGCAGAGAAAGACACAAAGCAAACCAGAAAAAAAAAACACGAAACAACATAAAACAGGAGTAAAAAAACGTGAATAAGAAGAAGAAGAAAGAAAAAGAGAAGAAGAAGGATAAGGAGGAGGAGAAGAAGAAGAAGAGATGAACTAGATGAAGATGTGAAAAGAGTGCAAGAAAGAGAGAGAGAGAGAAAAAAAAAAGAAAAAAAGAAAGAAAGAAGAAGAAGAAGAAGAAGATGCAGGAGAGGTGACTGGAATACAGAGGAATGTCAAACAAACCTTAGGAAATAACAGCATCTGGGTGACAGATCTGTTTTGCAGAAGCCTTTTGCTTATACAGCTTCTTCTCTATCCATCCTCTCCCCCTCCCCTCCCTCCTCCTCCTCCTCCTCCACAGCCCCCATCCTTCCCCCCAACCTTCCATCTCCCTCTCTTCCCTGCCACTCCGACAATAAGCCCCAAAATGCATAGCGACAGAAAGTGTTTCAAAGCAGAAAAAGAAAAGAAGCCCCGTACCCCGTTGTCAAAGGATAAACCTTTTTACTCTCCAACCTTTCGCCCTCTCTGACAAAAGGCTCTAGACAAAATTTATGACGGTGAGCAAATATGAGATGGTTGTGCTTTATCACTGCCTGTCCTTCGTGTACTTGCATTTTCACCACTGACTTCCCCCATTGTCCAAGTTGCGTCCGGCGATTGGTGGGTGGGGGGGGGGGAGGGGGAGAGAGAGAGAGAGAGAGAGAACGATTTTTTTAGTAGTAAGGTCTTTAGGAATAGTCTACGTATTCATTAGTTTAACTGTGATGTGATGTAGGGAAGAAAGGGACACTTTGCTTGCTTGCTTGCTTGCTTGCTTGAGAGAGAAAGAGAGAGAGAGAGAGAGAGAGAGAGAGAACTTGGAAACTTCCCGTTTCTAAAAAGATAAGAGAGAGAGAGAGAGAGAGAGAGAGAGAAATTAAAATAACTTTATTTTAAAACGATGGAAGTGTTGGTCTTGTGACCAATTTTGAAACTTGCCGTTTAACAGAGAGAGAGAGAGAGAGAGAGAGAGAGAGAGAGAGAGAGAGAGAGAGTTGTGTTAAAGGAGATCGATATGGGGGGAAGAGGGGGGGGGGGAGGAAGAGATGGGATAGACAGCCCGGAGAATAGCGATAGGGACGAGCCCTGCCAAGCAGGTAGCTACTGGGAATGGGCACCAGTACGGCCCAGACTTTCCTATCGACTCTTGACTGTAGTGTTCGTGGGTTTTACGTTTCCCCTTGCAACTCTTCTGCAGCTCTGGCAACACCCTGGTCAGTTTAAGCTGACTTCACTGGAGTATCGTCGACGTCATCGTCAAGCAAACGATCGTCATCGGAACCTTCTTTCCTTGCTCGTCCACGGTTTTGTTATCGCCTGGAACTTCTCTGACGCCGGATCTTTGGAGTATCATCGTCGTCGTCCTCTTCGACTACGTCATCGTTATCGTCACCATCGTCATCAATACTTTGATTGACGATACATAGACCGACACACGAAACAGTTGTCCAAGTTTTACTGTGGCATCAGCTGTTCCACTTTTGAGAACCAGCTCTCATGTTCTCATAAGAGGAAGTTTGAGTGCAAGGTGTGTGTATATCTGCTACTGCGTTCTTTGGGCGAGAGTTTTGTACTATGAAGAAGTTTTCCTCTGAAGAATTTCAAAGAGTGCCTGGCAATCTGTCTTCGCGTCTGCCGTTTAACTGTCGTCCGCGATTCAGGGATGTCCAGTGGTGTTTATAAGTTTGCAATACATAAGTTCAGATGAAGTTAAAGAGATACGAGAATGAAATGTTGTAGATAGCACTGGACACTCGGGATGTTCAAGAGCGACACTGAGCAAACGTGTCAAATACCTGGTAAACCTTTGATCTAAGTTTTTGACACAAACTGGATCTCACGGACCAGAACGTCTGAACTGCTGATACGGCAGACATGCAGATGTAAGACAGATGCATCAAATTGAAAAGGAGATTTTTACCTGGTGAAGCTAAGATCTGACTTGTTATATTTAGTTTTAAAGTGTTTGAAATAGAAGCATCTCAAAAGTTTATTACTGAGATCCACGACTGAAGAAGGATACTATACTGTCATCAGTCACCTCGACTCCAGTGCACGTGCACACCGGAACACAAGCTTTGCAAAAGCTTATACGTATCTAATTTGCTGTAATTAGATCTAAAATATTGAAATCAGAAATCTAAAAAAGTTTATTGCTGAGACCCACGACTGGAAAACAGAATTATCTACGGTTTTTCACACTATGCTGTGACCGTTCACCTCGACACGAGTGCACGTGCCTATCGGAACGCAAGCTTTGCAAAAAAAAGAAGAAAAAAGTTATCTTTCACCACGCCTCTGTGATCCCATCCCTCGTGTGCTCCCTTCATATGCGGACGCACCCCTCGGGCAGGTAGCCCTGCCCTGTACTGTGTCGGACAGCACGTGCAATTCACAAGACAGAAGATGACGAGTCGCCACTGGCGCCGATTATCCACGTTTTTCCTCCTGGGACTAGCTTTGCTGCAGTGTGCAAGATGCCTGCCGGAGCTCATTACACTTGGTGAGTACAGCTCGTTGTTGTGTTTCCTTATGTCTGTCTGTCTGTCTCTCTCTCTGCATGCTCACGTATTTGCATATATGTACGTATGTAGTATGTAGATGTACTGTACATACAAGCCTGCCTGAATTTGCCGTTGATTTCGCCGTTGTAAGAACGACAAAATTGAATGAGGACTGGTGTTAAACACATAGATTATGATCCTATTGAGAAGCGCTGAGGGTTAAGCAGGCGTGTTTATCCCGATCAATAGCCGACAGCTAATTATTTTCGGTGGACTTTGAAGTGATTTTACACTTTAAAGTGTCTTTCTCACAGTACTGGGGCGAGCCCGGCAATTCACATGTTCTGTGGTGCACAGTACCTGTTTGGGACAAAACGCAGGGCTGAGGTTGATTTTTCGAGCTCGCCCCTAACCTGTTCTCTAACAGCCCATTTTGGCACTGCAGAGCAGCTAAATTCTTGTAATTGTTTTGGCCGCTACTCACCGCATGAACACTGCTACGCTATTATTACACATCATTTAGGCATCTAAAAGGTTTAACCATACCTAGTCATTTCTGATCTACACTTTCTGAACGGTCAGTTAATCCACAATAACAAAGCCTGTCGGTCGTCACTGAGAGTTCGACTTGACCTTGAACTTCTGACCTTCAACTTATAAACTTGACCTTGAACTCTTTGCACACGTCGTGCACCACAAGAACAGCCACACCGAGTGAGTTCAACTTCAAAGTCGAGCGATTACTGATGGCTGAAAATGTTTGGAAAGTCCGCGAGCAAGTTGGTGTTCTGCAGTGCCCAGACATTTTGCCGATCACGTAATTGTTAGGCCACTGGCTTCCGCCGGAATTACACGACAAGAAGATTGCCGAGGTTCGCAACGGCAGGCTTGACTGCAGTACTAGTGAAACACTGATTCACTTTATTGGCTGTAAGCCGTCCAGACTCCGTTGCCTGCCCGACCAGCGGATATGATACACACTCACTCCAAAGCTCAGGAACCTGCTGAACGGAAATCTCAATCGAGTATGCATGTACGGCATACGTCATACTGGAGGTTTCAGGTGGCCAACGTTCCTGGATTTCAATCGAGAGCACACTTTCTTTGGTAGTGTTTTTTTTTTTTTTTTAATGTGACGTTTTCTCTTTGCTTTTTCTTTTCCATTGTGTCGTAACGTAATGTGTTTGACGTTCCTGAATGAGACAATCGAGAGCGCTACTTCTTTGTCAGTACTCGATTTGCATTACTTTTTTTCTCTTTGCTGTTTTGCTTTCCATTGCTTTGTGACGCTAAATGTTGATGTTGCTTATTGCTTAGCTGACAAAATGTGACGGTTTAAGATTGTCCAAAGGGATTTTGCGCTGATGTACTTGTGTTATATCGAGAACACGCACCGTCAAAAAAGCATTTTTATAACCCAAATTACAACCGATGTTTGTGATTGTCTTCGAAATCATAGTAACGCAGGATACAGTTTGTATTGCCACAGATACAAGGAAATGGTTTCGGTGGGATCATCGCGCTCTTCTTATGATTGGCGCTTTTGATTTGGAGAAAATGTCTGCGGAGTTAAGCATACATCTAACCATCCCGGGAACCGGATACAGAAATCCGGTTTCCCCAAACAGATCAATACTTGGATGAAAACTTCGTCCACAAACACCAGGGCAGTGTCAGAATAATCTGGCGTCAGAGTAACGGCGACAAAGGCTAAAGCCGTGTTTGATTGGCTAGAAAAAGAAAAGAAGCATCCAGCCACGCGGTGCGTTCCATTTCACTCCCACCAATCCCCGACTTGTTCTGATGCGGCGAGTACTTTTCCATCGTCACGTGATTTATCTGTTCGTCGTTTGTGCAGTTTGTGTAGGTTTTCAATGCAATTTTCGGCAACGTTTGTCAGCGTATCCCATTCAAACAAAGCTTGAGCAAAATTGAATTTGGACGTAGCATTTTGGCTTTAAAAAAAAAAAAAAAACTAAACAAAGACTCTCTCTCTCTCTCTCCCTCCCTCTCTCTCTCTGTGTGTGTGTGTGTGTGTGTGTGTGTGTGTGTGTGTGTGTGTGTGTGTGTGTGGGCGTGCGGGGAGGTGGTTATGGCTCGTCGATTAAAAGAAACACAAGACGAGGCGCCCCGAACTTGCAGTTTTTTGCCAAACGATTCATTGCGTTCTTGTCATCACCACCGGGGCTAGCCTGCCATCTTCCCAGTCAGTTTGTGCAAGCCTGTTTTTCTTTTTTTTTCTGTTTTTTTCCCCCTATCTCTTCTCGGTTGCGATTCGATATCCGATATAATATGAATGTCTTACAACGCGCAGCCGACCAAAAAAAAAAAAAAAAAAAAACAACCGCTGGTTGATTCGCTTGTCAAATTCCTGTGAAGAAGCATAACTTGATTTTACAGCCACGGCTCTCGCCGTATACAAGCAAGCTGTCCGATATATCTGATAATGATCCATGTTTGTGAATCCCACTCACACATGCAGAATCTCGCTGTTTCTGCTTGTCAAGTCATTTAGACGGGGCGATAATCTGATATGCATAGTTTTGCGTGTTCCAGCTCGTTCTCCTCCTTCATCATCATCTTCCTTCTCTCTCTGTCTGTCTGTCTGTCTCTAATCTTTTGTTGTATTAGCAACGGCAAGTTTGCAAACTGACGTAATTTTTTTCTGTCAAAACTTGTACCGTTGAAAAATAAAGTTTCATCATCATCATCATCATCATCATCATCACATCTCTCTCTCTCTCTCTCCCCCCCTGTCTCTCTCTCTCTGTTTCTGTGCACACGCGCGTTTGACAGGGATGATTGTGTGGGTTGAAGGGATGCCAGAAACAAAGCCCTGGAATCACAAAAAGGGGTTGGCATTTCAGGGTGTTAAGGTGACCGCAGGAGCAGCGCGTAGGCGACCCTGTTTGAAACAGGTTTATGTCGCTGCAAAAACGCACAAGACAAAACGGAACAAGCATAAATAAGCCCAGCTTATACTACGCTCACTAGTAGAAATACATCCATTTCCTGTCTTTAAAATACGGGGGGTAGGGGTGGGGTGGTGTGTGGGTGTTTTGGAGTTTAGCGTCCTTTTTCACCACGTAAGAGCGATATCAAAGACGAGGCAACGAGAAAAAAAGGCCAGCACAGTATCTTGCCCCAGCCGGGATTCGAACTCACGACTCGAGCATGGAAACTTTAAAATACAGAGAGAGAGAGAGAGAGAGAGAGAGAGAGAGAGAGAGAGAGAGAGAGAGAGTCTCTGATGAATAGAATACTTTTGGCGGTTTTTGTAGCGACCAGCAAATTATGACAACTGTTTTGGGGGGAGAATGGAGGGATAATTATATATATACGACTATAGGGAAAGTTGTACACAGATGGGAAAAGCGTGCTAAACATTAGTACATAAATCCAAGTACAGTTTAAAAAAAATAGTTACGCTTAGGCTCATGACACATGGAAGACGTTCTCATTCGAGCAAACATGGAAAACAGCTTTAAAAACAACAACAACAACAACACCCAAAACGCTCCGTAAAAATTAGGGCAAAGGCGTGTTGTAGCCGCATGTCACACGAGAAACACGGAAAAACCACCATGTTCGCTGTTTGTTCGGACTATAAGTACTCCCGTGCGACGCTGATCAGCCTTACTCGCACGGCAGTGGAAGACTTGCGCCGTGCACGTTTGTAGCTCGCCTGTCTAATTTCTGACACCTATCGGCCACTGCCACGTTCGTGCTTGTTTTGATTTTCCGTTCATCCTCCCTGATCCGAGTGATCTTTCACCACCTACTCGTCCAGCTCCCCCCCCCCCCATCCCCATCCCCATCCCCCTCTGCCTTGCCCTACAGAGTCTTTCCATTCGCTGCAGAACTACTTCTCTCCTCCCCCCCCCCCTCCACACACACACAAACAAGGTTTGCCCGCTGAGCCAATTAGCGGCGTTTTAACCCAATTCCTAGCAAGTAAGTTTCGAATTGTGCATCAGTGGCCTCCCTTACAAAAACAAACCATAATTAATTCAGTCTGCATGCATTTAAATTTGGCCTAGGGGAGGGTGGGTGTTTGGGTGTTTAACGTCCTTTTCCACCACATACGGGCGACATCAAAGACGGGGCAACGATGCAAAAGCCAGCACAAACATTTGGCCCCAGCCGGGATACGAACTCACGACCCGAGCATTAGAAGTCCACCGCTCTACGCTTCGGCCACCCCGGCTCCCCTTGGCTTAGGCGAGTTTTGCACTTTGATTATACTCGTGTCTGTTGCAGTAAGTGCCGTCAAGGAACCGTTAATCTTGCCTGAATTTTGCATACAGGACCAAAACCGAAAAAGAGTCAAAAACGTGGTATACTCAAGCGCGGTCAGTACGAAAATACAGGAGACAAAACGCACCACCCCACCCCCACCCCTACCCCTACCCCATCCCCCACCTCTCCACTTTCATTACAGTTTTGATCACTGTGTCTACGAACATGACTTCCATCGAGTTGTCTCCCCATTCTGTGCATGCCATGACGATGGCCGATAACCTTTTACGATCATTGGACGGACGACACTTGCATATGCTTTCGGCCATCCGTTTATGACAGGCAGAACAATCGCCGAGACGTCTACATTTTCACGGTGAACTTATCGCCTGCAGCTACAGTTAGTTAGTTAGTTAGTTAGTTAGTTAGTTAGTTAGTTAGTTAGTTAGGGCTTTACGCCGCGCAAGCTACAAAGACTATTTCGCGGCTAATTGCAGCTACAGAATGGCTCTGGTGATACCAATTCCTGAAGAAGACACACGAGACAAAAGTCTGCCACTGGTCAACTGAAAGCCTGCAGGGACAGAACAGTGGTGACTGACAATGTCGGATTGCCTTGACAAGTTAATCGTAAATTAGTCCTTCTTCCAGGTGAATTATTTTAATCGACTGAATACAGGCCGGTGCAGTGTGCGTGCTAATTGTTTCTTTGATAAGGCTTCGCTTACTCGTGTGGCTGTTGAGAGCGTTTGCTTATCAGGACAAGATAACACATTTCGCACGAGTATACCACGTTTTTGAGTCTTTTTCGGTTTTTGGCTCTGTATGTGAAAATCAGGCAGGATTAACGGTTCCTTGACGGCTCTTACTGCAGCAAACACGAGTATAATCAAAGTGCAAGACACAAACAAACATACGAAACTGACCCGACAAACCAACCAACCAACCAACCAACCAACCAACCAACATCCTACCTACTTACCGGCCGACCAACCAACCAACCAACCAACCAACCAACCAACCAACCAACCAACCAACCAACCAACCAACCAACCAACTTACCGGCCAACCAACCAAGCAACCAACCAAGCAACCAACCAACCAACAACCTACCTACCTACCGGCCGACCAACCAGCCAACCCACCAACCAACCTACCAACCAACCAACCAACCGACCGACCGACCGACCGACCGACCGACCAACCAACCAACCAACCAACCAACCAACCAACCAACCACGTGTCTCTTGTCATAATTATAATTACGTTAATTCTGTGCTTTGGCTTTGTTCTGGTCGCCTCATCTTGATATCTCAATTCAGATGAACTACTGCGAGCGACGACGGTTTCTGTCGCGCTGACAAAACCAACGCTCGTGCTTGTATGGCAAATCCTCATTATTCTTTAAAAAAAATTGAATCACCTCTTTGCCTTGGCAACGCAGTCATCGTATCCAGCACACATTAAACTACTCGCAATCAAGAGGCGACTGCTGCGCCTACATACAATGATCTTAATTCGACCATACAAAAAAACAAAGTAATGCATTTCTCTCGCCCACTCGAACGAGTCTAATCTGTCTAGAGACACCTGAGATTCTCTCCCTGCTACTTCCTCTATCTTAAAATCTCCCTCTCTCTCCCCCCCCTCCCCCCTACCTTCCCACACAATGAAACAAACACCCACTAAACAAGGTCTCTGACTAACTACCTCCTCACCCCTACCCCGCCTTCACACACGTGCACACACACACAAACACACACACACACACACACACACATACACACACACACACACACACACACACACACACACACACACACACACACACACACACAGACTCTCTCTCTCTCTCACACACACACACACGCACGCACGCACGCACGCACGCACACACAGACACAGACACAGAGAGAGTCTCTCTCTCTCTCTCTCTCTCTCACACACACACACACACACACACACACACACACACACACACACACACACACCCCTTGAGACAAACACCCACTCAAAAATCGTTTTCCTTTCCCCATTCACTTTGCCGCTTACTTTACCGGCGACTTCATTAAAAGGGCTGTCTGGCGGTGTTCGAGCGACGATATCCGTTTCTGTTTGCTGGAGGCATTTTTTTGTGTTTTGTTTCGGCGTCTGACTACTCCATCTGCGACGCATTACGTTACGTTATCGCGATCTTTATAGCAGGTAACACAGTGCGTGCAGCGGGGTTAGGAACCCTGCGACCAGTCTGCCGCCGGCATCGAGGTTGCGAATTACTGCCGTGGAAGGAAAAAGGTCGGCTCTGTATAAGTGCGAGCAATCGCGTTACTGGAAGGAAAAAAAAAACCCCAAAACTTTCCGAAACAATGATATACCACTTTTTTCTTTTTTCCAATGCTTGTTATCCCCTGTCTCTGTCTCTCTCTGCCTCTGTCTCCTTGCCTTTCTGTCTCTGTCTCCTTGCTTCTCTCTGCCTCTGTGCTTCTCTCTGTCTCTGTCTCCTTGCTTCTCTCTGTCTCTCTGTCTCCTTGCCTCTCTCTGTCTCTGGCTCCTTGCCTCTCTCTGTCTCTGGCTCCTTGCCTCTGTCTCTGTCTCCTTGCCTCTCTCTGTCTCCTTGCCTCTCTCTGTCTCTTTGCCTCTCTCTGTCTCCTTGCCTCTATCTCTGCTTGCCTCTCTCTGTCTCTGTCTGTCTTCCTTTAAACTGTGATGGGATCTCACAAAAGGACAAAGGGTGATTTGGGGCATAATTATGGAATTATTCCCTTTTGTTGGGCACCCCTCAAAATTGTCTGTCCGTGTCCGTCCGTCTGTCTGTCTGTCTGCAGGCATAGTGCAGCATCCTTTCAAATCATTCTGCGGTAAAGATAAGGGAGGGAGAGGGGGAGGGGACTTGGAAGGTGTGTGTTCTTGAAGGCAGGGGGTACACGTAAAATATATGAGCTTGTGTTACATGATCTACTGTTATGGTTCTCATTTGACAACAAGGCAAAAACTTTGGACGGAGTTCTCTTCAGCGAGGAAGAGCGGCGGGAGATAGGTGGGAGGGGGGAGGGGAGGAGGGGGGAGGAGGGGAGGGGGGAGGGGGGAGGGGGCAGGGGGGGGAGGGTCTGGAAAGGTGTGTGGGTGGGTAAGGGGGAGGGGTGGGGGAGTACAGGTGAAAACCTCAGCTGTTTCATATGATCTTCTGCTACGACTCTCATCTGACAGCGGAGTAAAATGTTTGACGGAGTTCACTTCAGGATGGGGTCGGAGGATCGGGCGAAAGGTGGTGGTGGTGGTGGTGGTGGTGGTGGTGGTGGTGGTGTGTGTGTGTGTGTGTGTGTGTGTGTGTGTGTGTGTGTGTGTGTGCGCGTGCGCCAGTGTGTGTGTGTGTGGGGGGGGGGGGGGTGGGGTGACGGTAGGGGTGCACGTAAACCAACAACAACCAAAAAAACCCTCACTTTTTCCCCCCAGATGATCTACTGTTATGACTCTTGCTGAACAATCAGACAAAAACCTACGGCCGGAGTTTCGCTTCACAGTGGATGACGAGAGGGAGGGAGGGTGCTGGAAAGAATTGCTGGAAGGGGGGGGGGGGTACACGGCGTCGGGGGGTGGGGAACTTAGCTTTTTTGAGATGATGTACTGTTATGACCCTCATTTGACAACCAGGCAAACCCGTCGAGCAGAGTTCAGCTTCTCGTGCCGACAGCCTTCACCACACTGCTCGGCGTAAATCATTCTCGCCTTGACAGAGGGTGTATGTGTACTTCTTAATTCATTTTACGTATTGTTATTTGTTAATATGTACATGTCCTTTTAAAAAGTGTCTCTATAAAGATTCTGTAATTTTCTTTGAGACGAAAATAAACATGAAGCAAGCAAGAGGGCGTGGATCAGTTCTAAGAAAACGTAACAGCCTTTCACACAGACTGACTAAGACGCGCCTTGTTATTGAGTAAGAGAATGGTTGCAGATCTGCTGAAGTCATTCACAGTCTGTTGGCCACGGGCCCCTGAGCAAGGAGGGTGGTTGTTTTCTCTCAGTGATGAGAAGTTTTCCGCTTGCTGATGCACTGACGTGTACAGGAGGACGTTTAGCTGTTGAAGGGTTAAAAATCCTGGGCCAGGATTCTTTTGGCAAGGGAGACAACTCGATCTCGTCCAGCGTGGCCTTTGGTTACAGAGCGGTATTAGCTTCCGGGTCAACTCGGCTAAATATAGTATAAAATCTTCCCCTTTAAAAATTTGTGTGCAGAGTAAAAAAAAATGGCAATCTGGTGCTTTTTGTTGGCTTTGTAAACAAGTTTCATGCCAGGTAATAGTAAAATTTGGGGAAAATGAGGCTGGCTTGTGGACTATTTGTATTCATGCGCGGCTGGCACAGGAGCCAGCAGACGACCGTGGAATGAGGGGGTATGTGGTCGCTGCCAACATTACCAAAAAACGAAAATTGGAATTTGTTGAAATTTACTCTACACATGAGTCTTTGGCTGCCTGATTTTTTGTGATTTTTTGTGTGAATTTTAAAGCATTTCTAGGGTGTCATCTGCGACGTTATGTGTAAGAAGAGTATATTGCGTTTTCTTCCAAATGTGCATCTCTGGTACGTAGCCTGTATATGAATGGGGGCTGATGTAGAGGGAAAAACAAACATGCGTTTGTGTTACTATTTCGTCGTAACCCTTTTCTTTTGGCTGTTACAGTTAGCAACACTGGTGTTTTTTTTTTTTTTTTTTTTTTAAAGGAGGAACCGGGATAGCCGAATGTTAGAGCGTTGGACTTCCAATGCTCAGGTCGTGAGTTCCGAGCGATTCCTGGCTTGGAGCCAAATAGTTGTTCCGGCCTTTTTGTCTCTCTCTCTCTCTCTCTCTCTCTCTCCGTCGTTGCTCTGTCTTCGATGTCACCCGTATGCGCTGGAAAAAGGACGTTAAACCCCACCAACCCTCTCTGTAAAAATAATGGACACCAGTTCCAATTACTGATTGAAAATGGGATATGCTTCGTACTGATTTTCTCTGTACCTAGCATGCCTACTAAATTGTAACATCAGCTTCGATTAGCTGAGTCCGTCTGCATCCCTCTGACTGAGAGATTTGGTATCCCTGTAACCATTAGCCAGTTTGAGTGCAGCATAGCACGGCTGTGTGTGTGACGGTGTGTGTGTGTGACGGTGAGTGTGTGTGTGTGTGTGTGTGTGTGTGTGTGTGTGTGTGTGTGTGCGCGCGCGCGCGCGTGCCTTTTAAGTGTTCTCCGTGTATGTTTCATATTTATGTATATATATATACACTCGGATACTGATCTTTGTTCCTCATAATTTACACTTAAATCTAAAGTGCCGCTTTGTAAAGCGCTTACAGCCCACAGTGGTTGGGATTTCACTCTGTATAAGAAATTTTATTCTTATTATTAGTAGTAGTAGTAGTAGTAGTAGTGGTAGTATAGTGTCTCTTTTCAAGTTTGCAGGGATGGGTGTAGGGGAGAAACACACACACACACACACACACACACACACACACACACACACACACACACACACACACACACACACACACACACACAAAACCACCAGAAATCTAAAACCCAGATAACAATGCCTCTCCACGCAACAGTTACTGATCGATGCCGGAACATGATGCCCTGTGCGTTGTCAGTGTGGGTAGAGCAGCCTTTGTCTTTATCTGACAAAAGTCACCTGATACAAAACAAGACCAGGCATAATCCAGTAGGCAGTCCTCTAATACCTTGTCCCTTGTCCTTCCAGAGATACAGTCTTGTTTGCGTCAATGCGGAGGTTTTGTTATTTTGTTTAGGAAGGTCATTGTTCTTTTTCAAGGACAGAGGTGGATAATCTAAAGCAAATGGGTCAACGAGGAGCATATATGTTTTATTTTATTTATTTATGTATTTATTTATAAATTTTATTTATTTATTTATTATGTTTATTGTGTTTATTTATTTATTCATATTTATTTAATCATTTTTTTATATTAAAAAATATTTTATTTTAATTCGGTTTGTTTTCGTTTCTTTCCCCTTCATTTGTTTCGTTTTTTTTTTTTGTATTTCAGTTTTTGTTATTGTTGCTCCCAACATAGAATCTCACGAACCTGAAGTATTGTCAGTTAAAGGCTGTTCGAGCGTAGCTGTCCCGGCTTCCCCCTGTACTAGTTGTGTTCCGGAAGGTCACGTGCCACAGAGGTCTGATCGTAGCCAATCACACCCCGGAACCGGAGGGGAGTGGACATGACAGGACAAGGCTGGACGCAGGAATGGGAGGACGGAACATGGACAAAGGCGTGTGAGGATGGGTCATTGGCCGTTAGGCTTTTTGCGGCCTGCTGCACGTGAAACGGTTCACTGTACACATTGTAAGACCCCTTACGAGTGATGAAGGCCGGGTAGTTGGGTTTTACACCATTCGGCAGTGCACATTTACGGGGAACACTTATGGGGGCGATCGGTGGTATAGTGGTTAAGTGACTTCGTCACCAATACGAGAGGCGAGGTTCGAGTCCCGCAGTCGAGGCAAGGAATTGTCCTTCTCGTACAAGAGAGAGAGAGAGAGAGAGAGAGAGAGAGAGAGAGAGAGAGATTCATGGCTACCAGACGCGGTGGGCAAGGTGATGCGAAATGTTACTGTCTGGGAGGTGGGAAAGGGAATGGGGAGAGGGGGGGGGGAGTGGGGGCAGACGGAGGGAACTTGTTTTGGCTGACTAGCTTGTTTGGTCGGGCCGATCACCAGCTTCAGCCTGCATACATTGTTAAACAAACCAGCATGCATTTTCAGGCAGAGATCACGTGTTTGTAGTTTCATGCGCTGATGGCCAAGGCTACGGCAGTATGCGCGCGAGATGTCGGTTCGGTTGGCACAACTGTTTATCGTTCTTCAAAGGTTTTTCTGTGCACCAATGTATATATACATTCTCAGCTGACAAATAAATAATTTCTTCCTTTCACGTGCACTGTAAGTCTAAAATGAAGTCTAGAAATGAAAAACGTGGAATAATAATAATAATCCCATTACTTTAAAAAAAATAATAATGAGGAGGAGGAGGAGAAGAAGAAGAAGAAGAAATTCTATACTATAGGCTCTTTATCACAAATAGTTGTCTCGAAGCGCCGCGAACTGAACCCAGCACGCACGCTCACGCGAAGCACACGCATTCTCTCACACACCGGCCACAAACACACCACAATCTAGTCAGGTCATAATTAATTCATGCATGGATTTAAATTTGGCTTAGTGGGAGTGTTACACGTTGATTATACTCGTGTTTGCTGCAGCAAGAGCCGTTAAAGGAACAGTTAATCTTGCCTGATTTTCGCATACAGGGCCAGATCCAGGAAGGAGTCAAGATACAGGCTACGTATCAGAGATGCAAATTTGAAGGAAATCGCTATATATTCCTCTTACACATAACGTTTGCAGATGACACCCTAGAAATACTTTAATATGCACCCCCTCCCCCCCCCCCCAAAAAAAAAAAAAAATCACAAAAATCAGGCAGCCATAGACTCATGTGTAGAGTAAATTTCAACAAATTCCAATATTCCGGTTTTTGGCAATGTTGGCAGCGACCACATACCCCCTCATTCCACGGTCGTCTGCTGGCTCCTATGCCAGCCACGCATGAATACAAATAGTCCACAAGCCAGTCTCATTTTCCCCTAATTTGACTATTACATGGCATGAAACTTGTTTACAAAGGCAACAAAAAGCACCAGATTGCCATTTTTACTCTGCACACAAATTATAAAAGGGGCAAAGATTTTCTACTATATTTAGCGGAGTTGCTACTACATGACCCGGAAGCTAATACCGGTCTGTAACCGAAACGTGGGATACTCAGTCGTGCGCGGTACGGAATGTGTTAAAGCGTGCACTCCAGCTCGTAAGTTTCCCTCTCCTAAACTGATCAATTTTAGGGGGATTTTTCGCCGTTTTTTATGCTGATCAGTTCAGCGCGTCTTCCTCCCCCCCCCCCCCACTCCCCTCAGTCTCTCTGTCTCCCTTTCTTCCTCAAAAGCGGGTCCATTTTCTTTAAAAGTGAGAAGGGTTTTGGCGGCCTTCAAAGGGCTGGCCCGTGACGAAATGCGGGTGAAAGCCGGCCAGAATCTTACATAAACCCACTGGCCATCTACGGGACGCACTCCTTAATTGGATTGGTCCGGTGAAAATTCGATGGGAGTTGGACGGCAGTTAGCTCTGAAGTCCACACAACGGGTTCCTGGGACCGGCCGAGACTACCCCCTCCCCCCCTTTCCCCCACCCCATCCCATTTAAACCCCTCCCCCTCCCTCCCCCCCACGCGGTGTGCGTGGTAGATGAAAGAGTAAGACCGGGAGTTGATTGGGTGGGTTGGTGCAGGAACAGGGTGGGAGGAATGAGAACAAGAAGAATAAGAACAAGAACAAAATTTATTGCCATGGAACCCTTTAGGGTTATTTAGACACAGTGATGTTTCCAAACATTTCCATCGAGATTTCGGTGAGTTCTATCTAAATTCGCGAAGTGTCTTTATGTTGGGTTATAATTAATGAGTGCCCCAGTATCAGAAGACGATCGGCGAAGTCTCGGGTGGTCCGTTGTAGTCACGTCGTCGGGGGGGGGGGGGGGGGGGGGGGGGGGGGGGGGGGGGGGGTGGTGGTGGTGGTAAGGCCGTGGGTGTCCAGCGGTGATTCTGAGGTTGGGGCGGCGTTTGCGTCTCCAGCGAATGAGTGAAGGAGGAATAGAGTGGGGGGGGGGGGGGGGGGGGTAAGGTTGTTTGCATGGTGGGTGGTGTGTGTGGGTGTGGTTGAGTAAACTGGTGGGCCGGCGGGGGCTGGTTGGGGCAGTGGGCGTGTTGATGTCCTCTCTCTTGCAAGCTCATGCAAAACTGAATCACCTTTTTTTGTACACTTTTTTGTACTTTTTTGTATCTTCAGGTCACTACAAGCCACTCGAAGCCACTCGAAGCCACTAATACGCGATCTGCAGCAGTCTCGAGCCTAGCAGGAAGGCCGGCCCACGCCCTTTTTTTTAAAACTTTATTATCCCTTTCGGGAAATTCGGGCTGCCTCCCACGGGAGAAACGCGTCGCCGCGGTGCAGCGGCACCCAATACGTATCCTTTAAAAAAAAAACAAAACAATTTTGCTGGGGGAGGAAAGCCGGATAACCCGGAGGAAACCCCCGTTGAGCAGCCCGGCAGCCAGGAAAAATAATAGGGTAGTAGTGACTTGAAGTGGCTTCTACTGGTGTGCAGTGGCTTGTCCTTTTTAACCAGTCTTATCAGACAGCGGGCGGGCGGTGGTCGGGCTCGGCGGGCTGTTATGAGTTAATTGTCAGAGAATGCGTGGGATTCACTTGAGCGTGCTTGCTGAGTTCAGGTGGCGGTGCTTTGAGCCGAGAAATTGGGTGAAGCGCCCGCATATTATTATTATTATTATTATTATTATTATTATGAGATGAGCCGGTAAAGCCAAATGATTGAGCTGTGGACTTCCACTGATTGCTCGGGTCTGTGCCCCGTTGCCTCGCAGGTGGAAAAACTCCGAAGCACCCACCTAATTATTATTATTATTATCACCTATGCGATCGGGGCAAAGAATTTTCCTTCTCGTATGTGGCACCGTTCATTCGGGCCGATCGTCGGGGATTCTGTCCGGGTACTCCGGCTTCCTCGCCCTCTGCTTTGGAAATGTTCAGCCCACGAAATTTGAAAAATAAATGCAGTTCTAAATTCCGAAATTTAAATAGCTGAGCTGACCCTTTCGCACCACGTGATTGTAATGTGTTTATGTCCAGTGTGTGAGAGAATGCGTGTGTTTCACGTGAGCGTGCGTGTTGGGTTCAGCTGGCGGCGCTTTGAGCCGATTCATGAAATTGGTTTAGCGCCTGTACAATACTCATTATTACTATTATTATTATTTCGAAGTGAGGGAGTACAAAATTCTGATCCCGGCGTCTGCACACCGGTGACGCGGCTATCCCAA
Organism: Batillaria attramentaria; assembly: GCA_018292915.2. Classification (NCBI taxonomy): domain Eukaryota; kingdom Metazoa; phylum Mollusca; class Gastropoda; family Batillariidae; genus Batillaria; species Batillaria attramentaria. The sequence continues at coordinate 398,047 of JACVVK020000298.1, read as the reverse complement.
TTCTGACCGGCTTGCGGCGTTGAGCGCTAGCGTTGCTTGGCCGCACGCGACTTCTCTCAGAAAATCATCTGCGCTGTACACGTGAAAGCTTGCCTCGACCTGAGGTTGGCCTGTCTTGTCGCAGAAGGTCTCTGTTCAACTCGTAAGTGGTTTTTGTGGTGCTACTTGCGCGTACACTCACGTTGGAAACAATTTTGTCTCGTTTTCTGTAGAAAATTCACTTTCATTCGCGATAATATAAAATTACAGAAAGAAAAGTCAAGTTTATGAAAACGCCCTAGTTTTATAATTTGTCTTGCGGCCATACCTAGAAAATTATTGCAATTTGTGGCTTACATCGCGCGCAGTTCGAGAAAGAAAATTGGTAGTAAACATTTTGTGGTTATGAACCGGCACTCGCCCCGGCTAAGAACCAGCCTCTATTTGGTTTGTGCGTGGCTAAGAACCGACCAGCTTCTCCTTTCTTTTTTCCTATGCGAATATTATGATTTAGGGGGTTTTAGGTGTCCCATTTCAGATGGAACTGTCAGGGAACTAGCAGTGTTATTTTCAAAAAATATTTCCCTACCCTTCCAATTTCAACCCCCTCCCCCCTTCCTCCTTTTTTCCACAACCATATCTCCTCGCTTCACAATTAAGATAAAAGAAACAAAGACACAACCATATTTACCGAACTACTTATTTTCTTTCCACAGAAATGACCACACCACAGACATCATCCTCATCTATCAATATCAATTATCCTTCACTCTTCTAATCATCATCACCTTAAAATATTTCAACCTACACAACACCGGAACACACCCCAGCTTACACCGCAACACACACCACAGCTCACACTACAGACACAAACACAGAACACTCAAAAAACACCATAACACACACCATGACACACACCACAGATACAAACACAGAACACACAACACAAACCCGGCACGACACAATACACAATCACTTCAGAGGAATTGGAAATCATTCACAGAGAATTCGACAAACCCATTGGCACATACACAAGAGACACTGACACAGCACTGCAACACTTCTACATTGCACACCAACTAAACCAACTCATCACTGACATCCACTCACACAACAATACCACCAACAACATACTTCCAGCGACACACATAATTATGCACCACATCTCACACTTCCAGGCGCAACACACTTCTTTATGCAAAACTTACTTACAGACCTCAACCTTAGAATCAAAAGTGCACTCATTCACCGCATAATGGACTTTCAATCATACCACAGCAATCAAGGCTACTCCCTACTGAACACAACAACACTTACAGACAACATAATGAACGTATTGGACAGATTGAAACACATGATCACACGTACAGGAACAGACACCAAACATGACAATACTTGACGCATGCACTAACAACACACCTCTACCACCACGCTTACGCATGCCCACACCTACACATACACCTGCATCCAAACCTAAACCTGTGCACACACACAAACCACATCTACACTCTGCACCACCGCCATCCACACTTACACTACCCTCACACCCATCTACATCTGCCCCACTCTCAACCAAACCACCACCCTCATCCACACACACACCTGAACCACCCTCATCTGGACCCCTACCTGAAGCACCCTCATCAAGCAAACCTGCACGTACATCAACATCTTCCGCATCCGCATCTAAACCACCCTCATCTACATATTCGCACACACCATTCACATCCACATCCACATCTGCACCCACATCATCCTCATCACACCCCAAATACCCTGCTCTAAAACCACGACACCCATACACCAACATCCACATACGCCACACCAAACAGAACACACAGACCACTCTTACCTTCACCACACTGCAGAAACCACTTCCAAACCCAGCCACACACTGACCCATACAGATGCCCACGCACACCACTTCTACAGACACCTAACAAACCAACACACACTCACACTGATAAACACTAACCAACACACACGCGCACTGATACACACCACAAATCATACATTTGAAGCCATAACTCCAAATCATCTTTCATACTCATTTTCATTCTCATCTCCATCTTCATATGAAATACAGTAATAAAAAAAAAAATCATCGCACCACTGTAAGTGTTCCTCCTCTCACTTTTTGGTTGGTTTGTTGGTTATAATACTTTTATTATTCCTTTCCATTAAAAAAATCTCTGGATGGGGTTACTGGGTAAAGGTGATGTCTTCTTTCCATAAACAAAACAAATCCAAACCCAATAATTATATGAGTACATGTTTTCCACAGTTTCCCTGGCATTCACATGAGAAACAGTCACCTAACCGCATGGGATCTTATGATAGATTAAGACTTCTAGGTCTATTCACTGGCGCTAGTGATGTATAGCTCAGATAGTGCGGAATGACCTTGAAATTGTCTAGCTAACTGCTGCGTTGGTATTTCCTGTTGTCACCGTGTCAGTATGCAAACGTGTAACTGTTAAAAATACCGCAGACACCCTCGTTGTTCGCAACTTTTCTTCAGCCAGAAATGTGGAGTATTGGCCGGTTCATATCCAAGGAGGCAGCTGGTTCATAGCCAGCATCAAACCAGACGGTTGGCCGGTTCTTAGCCGAGGATTTCGCACTGCTCTGATATTTTTTTAAATTGCGAAAACACTGAAGCATTCTACGTCACAAAATTTGGGATGCAAGTCACAAAGATATCACGGATACGTGTCTGTTTTGAAACTACTGGAATTAACGTAGTATTTTTTGTCAGCTTCGTGTTAAACTGCAAAATAGCTCTCGAGTCTCATTGCAGTCGAACAAATATGACTCGTGTCCTTACATGAATAACATTTTCGATGTAAAATCGCTTTGGGTGGGAAGATGAAAGTCTAACTGATATGTGCATATAACAATATGATCAAATTCATTTCAGTTTTTAGCTTTCCTGGCAGCATTCTTGTACGTCACCGCATGCGTCTCGCGCTTTTCCGGCCTAAAACAGTCACTGCGACCGACAGCCGGTCGAAATCGCGGCTTAGCCGCGTCACCGGTGTGGTCTGCGTACGGACTATCAGCGACTGTACGCCCATTTTGCGTCGTACAGTTTAGCATCCCGTGGCTGAGGCGTGGTGGTTCACCTCAAATACCGAAATGCTTCGCTCTTCTGTGTGCGAGGTGTCAGCTAAAGTTACTGCACGCACACACGCAGAGATCAGTCGGTTAGAGCCGAGAACTTATTCGATGTGTGACGTGGAGAGAGAGAGAGAGAGAGAGAGAGAGAGCTGAAGAAAGAGAGAAAGAAAAAAAGAAACGAAGGCGAGATGTGCCGTTTGAGCAGCTGAATAAAAACAGTTAATGTGGGATTGTTGTAGGTTTATTTCAGGCGAAGAGAGATGGGGGCCAAATCCAGCGTGCACGCGAACGTTAAAACGATTTGGATGTCGTGAGCAGTCACGGTGATTTTCTCTCTCTCTCTCTCTCTCTCTCTCTCTCTCTCACACACACACACACACACACACACACACACACATACCCGCACGCACGCACGAATGCGCGCACGCACGCACAAATATGCACTTTATTCACGTTGCCCCGTCTTTGACTGATATCACCTGTATGTGGTGGAAACGTCTGTCTGTCTGTCTGTCTGTCTCTCTCTCTCTCTCTCTCTCTCTCACACACACACACACACACACACACACACACACACACACACACACACACACACACACACACACACACACACACACACACACACACACACACACACCACCCCGACATGCGTCAGTTTTCAGCCGGTCATGCCTCATGCCTGCACCTCAGTATTACAGTATATAATAAGCGGCGACAGTCAGTCAATGTTACTCCATAGATTGTAGCCGGCCAAGCCCTGTTGGCAGGGCGCGAACAGCGGTGAGAAGCGGGAGGTGCCAAGGAACACGCCGGCACTAATCTAATCCACGTCTGCTGTTTGTCTCGGCAGCTCATCTTTTGCACAGGTTCCGACACGTTTTACTGGCCCGTGCTAGCATGCTTGAGTGCATGTTTGTTTTGCTCTGTCGCTCTGATTGTTTGCCGCCTGTTTTATGATAGTACCCCCATCAGCACCCCCACCTCGCCCCCACCCTCCCCCGTCGTCCCTTCCCTTTCCTCCTCCTTCCCTCCGCCACCCCACCGTTCCCCCCCCCCCCCTTCTCCTCGGCTCTCAGTGTCGTAAAGGCGAATGGGGTTCAAAGTTGTTCAAAGTTTTGTTGCGGTATAGGTCATTCATCGTCTAAGGACGGGGAAAGGTGTGTGTGTGTGTGTGTGTGTGTGTGTGTGTGTGTGTGTGTGTGTGTGTGTGTGTGTGTGTGTTCGCCGCGCGCTTAGTTTTGTCAGCATAAAAGCTGGGAAAAAAGACTTGCAGTTTCATAGCCAATCACTTCAGACGTCAAGAGCTGAGCGGCAACGACGCCCACCTCACGAATCAAGTTTAAACCAGATTCTGGCGTCAAAAGCTTTCAGTCTCGTAACAGAGAACTTTCAGCATCAACTTTAGCATGGCAGCGAGGACTGAGGAGAAGGGGGTATAGCGTGGCGGAAGCAGGAAGGGAGGGTGTGGGAGGGAGGGGGAGGGGGGGGAGTGTTGGAGAACATTTTACTCCCAAGGCAAGAAAAGCATTGTCAGGAGATTCCTCGTTAATGCAGTTAGCTGGCGATGGGTAATGCCGCCCCTTTCCGCGTCCGAGCACCGAGAAGCCGTGTTGAACACCAGCTTATTTTCGCTGAAACATTGGCCAGCAGTGCAGCTATGAGCATTGCCGTAACTTGAGCTCTGCTTGTCAATGCTATACAATTAGATTTATCGTTGTATATGTCCACACAACATGCAATGCAGCTGTCAGAGATGCGTATGTAAACGGTCAGAAACCACGAAGTTGTCCACTGCACTGAGGAGTCACAGCCTAATCAGTGAAGGGAAAAGGAAACGGCAATGACTGCGAAGTGGTTACAAGTTATAACAAATAAAAGCGACATAAAAGGGACAGAAACCACTTAACTTTCACAAAGGACGGCACGGGTCAACGTTTCGGCTTTCGCCTTCCTCAGGACACAAACAAATCGTGCCATCCTTTGTGATTGTGAAAGTTAAGTGGTTTCTGTCCCTTTTGTGTCGTCGTTTTATTTGTTATAATGAAGGGAAACTCCAAGCCTGGCCGAATTGTTTGGCTAGAGGAAAGTCAGTGCTGAGCTGGGCTCAGTGGTAAACACTTAACCTAAAATAACACACAGACAGACACAGACACACGTACACACAGACACACAGACAGGCAGACAGACAGACAGACACAGACACAGACACAGACACACAGACAGGCAGACAGATACACACACACACACACACACACACACACACACACACACACACACACACACACACACACACACACACACACACACACAGAGTTCCACCACCACCACTGACCACACACATCATATCAATAATCTGCTGACCGCTGCTCAGAAACTTCATCATCCTGCTGTGGGTGTTCATGTTTGAAAATCAAGTTAGACGTACAATTTCCTGAGACCGAACATCTT
>JACVVK020000298.1:370000-385000 GCA_018292915.2 Batillaria attramentaria | reverse complement strand
CACACGTGCACCAGTTAACACGTGAGCCTCTCTCCGCCGATGTAACACATTTTGTACCGCGCACGAGTATACCACGTTTTTGACTCTTTTTTCGGTTTTGGCCCTGTATGCGAGATTCGGGCAAGATTGGCGGTTCTTTGACGGCTCTTACCGCAGCAAATGTGCGTATGATCCAAGTGCAACACTCCCAGTGAGCCCAGTTTAAATTCAAGCAGACATTTTTTTTTAATGTGAGGGAACTGGTACACAACCCCAAACTTACTTGAGTTAAGGGAACGAAACAGCACAAGAATGATTAGTCTGGTGTTTTGTTTCCGTCTTTTTTTTGGTGTGAAACTCGAACTTCACGTTGGTGAGATTTGGTGATCGAGGTCTTGCGAGATCTTGAGAGATGTGAGACGTGAGAATAGTTTTCCTTGGTGTAGAACACGAACTTCACGTTGGTGAGATTAGGTGATCGAGATCTTGCGAGATCTTGAGAGATGTGAGACGTGAGAATAGTTTTCCTTGAGCAAAGACAAAGGATTCTGTTCTTGCGTTTTCCCCCATTAACTCACTCAATACCAAGTAAGTTTTGGGTTGTGCACCAGTAACCGTACTCCTCCCCCCCCCCCCCAAAAAAAAAAGGAAGAAAAAATTTGCAATTAATGCATGTCTGCATGGTTTAAATTTGGCTTCGTGGCAGTGTTGCACTTTGATAATAATAATAATAATAATAATAATAATAGAATATTTATATAGCGCCTAACCTTATCTAAGCTCTAGGCGCTTTACATAAAATACATATTTATTCATATAAGACTTAAGAAAACAGATAAAACAAACACAAGACGGGTAAAACTGACAAAACAAATAGAAACTAATAATACTCATATCCAACACACACACACACACACACACACACACACACACACACACACACACACACACACACACACACACACACACACACACACACACACACACACACACACACACACTGTTTGTTGCTGTAAGAACCGCCAAGGAACCGTACATCTTGCCTGATTTTTGCATACAGGACCAACACCGAAAAACAGTCAAACATGTGGGATACTCTTGCGCGGTACAACATGCGCTATATCGACGGAGAAAGGCTCAGAGTTAACTGATGCACTTGCAAACTACCACGAAACAGATAAACATAGAGATGAGCGACAGTGTGCGCACGCTTTTTAACTGCACATTGTGTACGATCCGTAGAGAAATGATTTGCCACTGGATACTAGGATCGTTTCCTAGCAGTTCCATTAGCCTGGTATTTTGTTCTCATCAGATTCTTCTTTTTTTTTTTTTTCCATCTCGATTAGCAACGTGATATGTCAGGCTGACTCTTCTGTAATCTTCTGTGATCTGTATTCTGTGTTAGGCCTGCCCCTCCTTTTTAACTGTTATTCTTAGTGCTTGTTTAACATAGTTTAATGTGAGGCAATGCCAGTGCTTATTCCCTTAAATTATGTTTTAGCCAATGACTGAGTCTGTGAATGTGTATATGTATTTCTATGGTATGTTTGTGTATATCAATTGTGTTTTATTATCAAGAGGAGCAAAGCAAATTCTTCTTAATTGTAACTAAGAAGCAATAAATCTATCTTATCTTATCTTATCTTAATTCTGAAGAATCTTTCTCAGCCCCCCCCCCCACCTGCCACCCAACAAAGCCTCTCTCTCACACACACACACACACACACACACACACACACACACACACACACACACACACACACACACACACACACACACACACACGCACACATACACAGAGTTAACTATTTTCCTGTCTTGGAAACAGCATATATAATAATTATATACTGACACTGGTCAGACAGTTTCAGTTTCACTTGTCGGTTCCTGCAGGCTGGGGGAGCCGGGGTGGCCGGATGGTAGAGCGTTGGACTCTCAATGCTCGGGTCGTGAGTTCGTATCCCCGTTGGGGCCAAATATTTGTGCTGGCTTTTTCATCTTTGCCCCGTCTTTGATATCACCCGTATGTGGTGGAAAAGGACGTTAAACTCATAAACACCCACCCACCCATTCTCCTGCCGGTTGAGTTTTGCAGATTTTTTTCCCTCCGTCACATTACCATGGCCATGGGTGTGATGGTGGCTACACAGAAGTAGGACGCGCTCTGGAAGTGCACCAGATCTGCCTCCACGCGACTGAGTATACTTACGGTTAAAAATAAACGCAATTGTAGATTCCGAAATTTTAATTAGGTTAGCTGATCCCTCGCACCACGTGATGTGTATGTGCTTCAAGTTCTTCTTCTCCCTCTTTATGTCGATCACTCTTTGGAACGTGCTCTCCGGTCCCCTGCGCGGAAGCCGCTGTTATCTGCTGGTGTGAGAAAATGCGTGTGATTCACGTGAGCGTGCGTGTTGGGTTTGGTTGGCGGCGCTTTGAGGCGACTGATTAAGTTATTCGGATTAAGCGCCTATATCGACGCATTAGTAGTAGTAGCAGCAGCATGTCGCTTATACAGACATTCACGTGTAGTTGATGTGGTCTTTAGTTTTTATCCAACAAGCTTCTCATGCATCTGCCACAAAACTGTCACATACAAAGGGAAAGCAAGCGGACCCCCCCCCCCCCCCCCCTGTGGACCGTATAGCCACAGTCTCTGTGAATAGCATTAGTATAGTTCGCCCTCTTTGGCTATAACGTGCGAGGCGTACCATTGCAGACACGTTCAGTTAGTATTGCTCGCCCTCTAAGGTTAGGTGTAGGGTTGGGTGGGTTAGGGTTTAGCGTTAGGTTTAGCGTTAGGTTTAGGGTTTGGGTTAGGGGTTAGGGTTTAGGGTTTAGCGTTTAGGGTTGGGGTTAGTGTTAGGGTTTAGCGTTAGGTTTAGGGTTGGGGTTAGTGTGAGGGTTAGGGTTTAGCGTTAGGTTTGGGGTTGGGTTTAGCGTTGGGGTTAGGGTTAAAATTATGCCGATTACGTCGGTGGTGGTGATGCAATCGCTACGCGGATTTAGACGGCCACAGTGCATTTACACGAGTTGCAAACAGGCCTGGAGTCCGAACTGTATCCCTCAACTCGGCGAGACTCAGTATAGTTTGCCCTCTGGGGGATAGGTTTAGGATTAAGGTTACTGTTACTGTTAGGTTTAGGGTTTAATGTAGGGTTGTCTTGCGGTAACGGTGAAATCGGCATAGCGTTGAGACGGCCACATCGCATTATTTTACGCGAGGTGGAAATAGCTCGAGAGTGCGAACTACACCAACTCAGCAACCGTTAGGCCTGCTCATCACTGCCGGAACCCTCCACGGAGGGACGCCTCGGAGACTGTGATTTGCGTAAGGCAGCATCTTCGCCCGGAACGTAACTCCAGCTCTGGGTGATGTCCCCTGGAGAGACGGAAAGGTTGTGAAAGCAGGCTGGCGGTGAAAATCGAAGGATACATGGCGCTCGACCCCCCCTTGATAGATGGTGTCCTTTTAAGGTGTGGAGGTGGTGATCTCCGGAAAATCTGCAACACCGGCTTGTTCACTGGTCTCTTCCCGCGTGTAATTTATCTGTCTGTCCGTCTTGGCGCTCCAGCGCGAAGGTCGTGCACGCTGTGGTCTTGTTAAAACTGAGCGGTGATTCCAAGATTATAAGTTCACGGATGAGTTCGAATGGCTGCGCTCGGATTACTACTGCTACTACTACTAACAATGATACTACCAGTACTACTACTACTACTACTACTACTACTACTACTACTACTACTAACAACAACAACAACAACAACAACAACAACAACAACAACAACAACAACAAAATACTGCTACTACGGGGGGCCGGGATGGCCGAATGGTAGAGCTTTGGACTTCTAATGCTCGGGTCTTGAGTTTACCGGGTAGTTCGCAAACCAGTTTCGGCGACAAGGGTCCGCTGCATACAATTTCGCCGGTGATACTGCATTCGACGTAACCTATGGCTTAAGTTAAGCTCCGTTCCTTTCAGCTCAAGGCGTAGTAGGTACCTCTGCACCCGGAAGGCACTCGCTGGGGGCGGTCGGTGGTCTAGTGTTTAAGAGACTCGTCACCAATGCGAGAGGTCAGGGCTTCGAGTCCCACTCGGGGCAAAGAATTTTTTCTTCTCGTATGTGGCACCGTTCATTCGGGCTGATCGTCAGGGGGTTCTTTCCGGGTACTCCGGCTTCCTCCCCCCTCTGCTTTGGAAATGTTCAGCCCACCAAATTTGAAAAATAAATGCAATTGTAAAATTCGAAACTGAAATAGCTGAGCTGACCCTTCGCACCGCGTGATTATAATGTGTTTATGTCCAGTGTGTGAGGGAATGTGTGTGATTCACGTTAGCGTGCGTGTTGGGCTCAGTTGGCGGCGCTTTGAGCCGATTCACGAAATTGGGTAAAGCGCCTATACAATACTTATTATTATTATTATTAAAAGCACATACGCGCTCCATCCCATCTCTCAGTAATCTTTCAAGCGTCGTCTTTGTGACTGTTCCAATGTTGGTTTGGTTTCTGCCATGCCCGCCGAAGGACACATATATACACAGGGCCTCAAAACGCCTGTACATTCCATATTAGCCTCATGCATCATAGTCACCCCTAAATATGCTTCAATCTAGAAACAATAACTACCATGAACAGACCATTCAAAGGCACGCATTTGACAGGAGTTTTATAAAATTTGAATGTCTCCTTTCCGCTCAGGCCTCATTAAAGTAATGCACGTCTACTTTCTCTTTAGGCCAGAGAACTAGTTCACTGTAATCCGCTTGCCTCACTTGTGCTCGGCCTCTGTGCAAAAAAGTCCCAGCTTCACTGGCAGCTTGCCTCTTTTTGCGACCGCCTGGCATGCACCTTGACCTACATAACACAAAAATCACGAAGATCACGCTTTTTCATGACAACAAAAAATCACAACAGACTAGCACACTCGCCAAACAGGGTACCTCAAATAAACACGAAACATGACCCCAATGTGTCCTTACGCCTGCCATTCTAGGTTCAATTGTCGCCCCTGTCGCCTTTTCTGCACGCCTCTTCTCTGCAAGCGGTCTGCGGTACATGTATAATGACCAAGGCTTTACTGTCACCCAGACCACACGACAAGGACAATTCCAAACGCGCGAAGTACGTCGCTTACATCTCTACATCGGGCAGTTCACACCCAAGAAAATCGCCCATCCGGCGGAACCCGCAAAGTAACACTTCACGCTTTTAGCCACCGAGGACAACTTCCCGTTCCCGTTCAGGCGAGATCTGGCGCGATCTTGCGAGATGTGGGAATAGCGTCCCTTGGGCAAAGACGGTCTGCAGCAGTATTGTGTCGGAAGCGCAAACAGTTGCGCAAACTGCGGGCGCTAGAGGGCTGAATAATTGAAGCGAGACCGTCTGGGTCGATAGATTCAGCGTCCACGCAAGTATGGCGATTTTCAGGACATTAACACCCGCTGCAAGGCATGATGAGGTCCCTGGGCGGGTGATGTAGCGGTCAGCAGATTATTGTTTGTTTTGAGTTGGTGCTCTCTCTCTCTCTCTCTCTCTCCGTGTGTGTGTGTGTGTGTGTGTGTGTGTGTGTGTGTGTGTGTGTGTGTGTGTGTGTGTGTGTGATTGATTAATATCTAACATTTTAAAAGTATTAGACCAAATGAAATCTTGATCGAACGTGTGTGGCAAGTGACAGCAGTTTTACGCATCATCATCATCATCATCATCATCGTCGTCGTCCTCGTGGTGAATTTGACATTTCCACAAAAATAAAGAACGAAAAAATGTGTTAATGTTTACATAAAATTGTTTCGATAGGCAGGGCTGCTTGCAGTTTTACGCATCATCATCATCATCATCATCGTCATCGTCGTGGTGAATTTGCACAAAAATAAAGGAGGAAAAAACGTTTTAATGTTTACATACAATTGTTTCTGTCCCTGGTCGGGGGTTGGGGGGGGGGGGTGGTGGTATGGGGGGGGGGGGGTCTTGGTGTGTGTGTGGGGGTGGGGGGGGGGGGGGTGGGGGCGTTGTGGAGCAAAAGCTTATAATTATTTAGTTGACAGCACACTTGATAAACTTACGGTTCATCAGCAAAAAAGAGCAGCGCGTTTCCTCACGACATGACTGTATTTGTGCTGCCCATAATAAACGAATGAACAGGTCCAGACGCACCCTAATGGAACCGCAGGACAATGTAATCCTGGATGGCCCACAGACGCCGACCAAACCACATTTAACCATTCCACACAGCAGACACCTTTTTGTCACCAATGTATTACAGTATGCACGCGTTCGACACGCTTGACCGACCACCAAAGGCAAAGGCTTAGCGTTTGTATTGTAAGACACGTCGGCAAGATCGTAAATTATAGACTACACAGGACAGAACAGAACAGAACCCTGACAAAAGCGGATTTAGCTAGAGGACACAGTTACAACAATGGAGCCCAGGAATGGACACACTTAACAATGACGAGGACCCAAGACAGGCCAACACAGGCCACGTGCTTGCTGGGTCTGCGACAATTTCAATAGGTGATATGAAGTATTTAAAGGCCCGCACCCCGACAGAGTGGGTGGTGGGTTTTTGGGAGTTTAACGCCCTTTTCAACAACGTACGGGTGATATCAAAGACGGGACAACGAGAAAAAGAAAAGGTCAGCACAAGTATTTGGCCCCAGCCGGGATTCGAACTCACAGCCAGAGCATTGAAAGTCCAACGCCAGTCTACCATTCGGGGCTATCCGGCCCGGCTCCCCCCCGCACCCCGACAGTTTGTAAGGTTCACAGAGAACATTTTTTTTTGTTTGGAAACAATTATGCTGTGAGTGAGTCTATAGCCGGGAAACAGTCTATCTTGAAAAGGACACGGTGAACAACGAAGAAGGCCCAGCACATGAAAAGACAAGCCAGATGCTTAAATTAATTATTACTGTTTTCAGTGAAGCCACTGGTGCACGATCCCAAACTTACTTAGTTGGAACTGAGTTAATACAGGTGACTTTATTTCAGTTCCAAGCGTAACTGCCACTAGTGTTTAGAATTGTTAGTTTTAGGGGTTTTGGTGTGCTCTTTGGAAAGAAAGAAAGAAAGAAAGAAAAAGACCGAGAGAAGAGAGAGAGAGAGAGAGAGAGAGAGAGAGAGAGAGTCATACTTCCAGACCTGAAAGCCTTATTTTTATCAAACTGTAAGAAAACTGGGAAGACAAAAGAGACAGCACTGACTCAACACCGTTCTGTAGCGCTAATCACCTAATGTCAGGAGAATGCTCATTACCTGCCTTCAGATTCATTAGCAATAATACCAGCCCGGTGGCAGTCGCGCCTGATGGACCTCTTTTCTCCATATCTCGTGTCAAACAAGTAAGAAGATACGTCCTGCGAGCAAATCCTTGAAAATCTTGGACTGAAAGACGTGGATCCAACGGTGACAGTAGTGCGTGTAGATAATGAGGCTCTCCGTTTCGAGGACTTGTAATTTTTTGAGGGAGATATTTCAACAAAACCTATAATTATTACTTCCGTTCAGAACTGTAAAGACCATTCCCGTATGTGGGTAGCTATCTCGTGGACTTAACAGCTTAATTTCGAAGCCGTATTTCGGCCAGTTTGCACTACTAGCTCTGCACAGAATGTAAAAGTCCATAGATCTTGACTGTAGCTGTTCCGCGGACGTAGACATGTTTCCCTAGAAGTATATACTGCAAAAAGCCGCGCTTGCTCTGTACAGAATTGTAATGAGCATGGCATTATGAGGGGAACTGTGTTTTCATAGAGCTACTTTGGGACAAACCGGTAATCAGTTTGTTGAATAGCAACCGCAGCACACAAGCGACTCCTACAACGGCTGCATACAAGGTGTATTTCAAGTTCTGTTTACAAGTTGTATTTCAAGTTCTGTTTACAAGTTGTATTTCAAGTTCTGTTTACAAGTTGTATTTCAAGTTCTGTTTACAAGTTGTATTTCCTAGAACTACGTGCACCCCATTTCGGCTACGTGCTCATCCCACAGGCCGCCCACAAATATACAAACACAATGGTTGATAAAGTACCCCCTGTTTCATCGTGCACGTAGCCTTACAATAGCTTTAGTACCGTATGACTTCAACGTCGATAATTATCCTCTTGAGAGGAAGCCCCACCCAATCTTTATATCAAAATACAAACATTTTTCAAAAGAATTATTGACTTATCGGGTCGCTTCGCCATTTAAATTTGTAAACCTGTGTCCACGCGGACGGGCTGTTGCCACCACCACTCACAGTAAAGTTTGATATGCTCTTTCTTCTTTCCTTTCTTCTTCTTAGTTTTTTCCCCACGTCTCTTCATTTCAGTCCAGCTTTTCCACGTCAATTTCTCCGCCATTCTCTTTGTAAACTGGTTCAGATGAGCACGTATTTGCTTGCTGTGCTCCCTTTCAATGTATTACTGTTTGCTGTTTGACGGTGATCCGGCTTCAACGAATGAAAAAAATGTTTAAACCAATGGTCGAAAAGAAGAGACAATGCGCTTTCTTCTGGTGTATAATTTATAGGAGTCTTTTGAAGAAGCAGCAGCACAGGGCGCGGACAGACTGAAATCAACAAAACAGAGCGTGGTTTTTTTTTTCCCCCAGCGAAGTCATAGCAAAAGCGTGATGCTGCTGGTACCTACATATCAGCTTTGTGCGGAACTGTTAAGCCCAGAAGCTCCAGTGAGTTAGTCAACAGGAACCGTCGTACATAAGCAATCGATGCAACGACTAGGTACAACGTCGTCATTACACAAACGTAGGGTTTAATATAACATGATATCGCATCTCAACAGAGACTTGACAGCTGACAATAGTTTCCTTCTACGCGTCAGTCTGCGGCGATGTTGTGATTTGATTTACGGTCTGGCCAAGGGATGCTGTTTCTTGTCGCTGTGGAACAGTACCTGTAGTTTAATTTTTCATCCGGGTGTTTTGTCTGGCCTGTCTGATCGCTGTCGTCTGTCTTGGCTGGCCAATGACAGTCGGATGACACGAGTGTCTGCGTGTATGTGTCTATGGTATTTCATTTTTTTTGTGGCATTGGAATTATGCTGACTGTGATTCGAGAAGAAGATTATGTTGAAGTTACGGCTGAAGCTGTAAATGTCGCAGAGTTTTGAAAAAAAAAAAGAAAAAAGGAAAGAAAAGAAAAGATAAGAGGCACTTATAACGCGCACGGTTCTAACAAAACACGACTGACACACGACTTTTTTTTTGCCTTGTAAATGTAGTGATGTAGTGGAGTTGGTGAAGAATAGACCACCAAGAAAAAAAGAAAAGGAGGAGGAAGAAGAAGAAGAAGAAGAAGAAGAAGAAAACACTCCTCTATCTGTCTGCGTGTCTTGCGTTTTGTTTCCGAACCGGGGTGGCCGAATGGTAGAGCGTTGGACTTCTGATGCTCGGGTCGTGAGTTCGCATCCCGGCTGGAGCCAAATATTTGTGCTGGCTTTTTCATCGTTGCCCCGTCTTTGGTATCACCCGTATGTGGTGGAAAAGGACGTTAAACCCACAAACACCCACCCACCCCTCCGCTGATACACACAACTCCTCCTGCTGAACGCGACTTTCTTGACATGGTAATCAAACGCAGACTCGCTACCACGCTGATGACATAAGGTTCCATGTGTTTTGAGGTTTGGATGCGAAGGCCGAGGGTTGCCCAGACATCCAGAAAACATGGCGGCTTAAGCAAGGGGAGGTATGGTCGGAATCAGCGCCGTGTCAAACAGGCTGTTAATCACTTTATCTGTGGGAGGAAACCCGCCAAGTTATGGGAAGGTTACGGAGAGAACTATTTGTTTCCCGTGGTTGGAACTTGTCCAACTCTCCCCTTGTCTTGCTGTGTCTGTTTGTGTGACTGTTTATTCTTTTCGTTTTGTGAGATATTGGTGAAGGTTTTAAAATCTGCGCAGGCGTTTTAGCTTTTATTCGGGCGTTTTGAACAACAACAACAACTACAACAATTCTCTCTCTCTCTCTCTCTCCCTCTCCCTCTCTCTCTCTGTGCGTGTCTGCGTGCATGTGCTCCATTGAGACCTCAACACCACCACCAACACCACCACCACCACCACCAACAACAACGACAACCCCCCCAAAAAAACAAAAAACAAAAACAAAAAACAAACAAAACAAACAAACAAAAAAACCAAACAACAAAAACAAAACAACAACAACAACAACAAAAACAAAAACAAAACAACAACTAATCAAAACATAAAAGAGAAACAAGTCACTTGCACGACGATAGACATGTCGATGTATATCTTGGATTTTAGCGCTTTGTGCCCTCTGGACAGACATTTCTACTCTTCTGTTGAGTATTTACATTCGCTGAGTTTGAACCCACAGCCCTTGCAAGGCGATTGGTGAAGTGTACCATTTAAGCTATTTAGTCCTTCTCCCCCCCCCCCCTCCTTTTTACTAAGAGAGAGAGAGAGAGAGAGAGAGAGAAACCCCACCAAAACACACACACAGACTCACGCACATGCCACAGCCTTTGCAAGACGATTTAAGCCATTTAATCCCCCCTCCCCTCCTCCTAAAAGAAAGAAAGAAAGACACCCCCCCCCCCCCACACACACACAAAAGCAAAAACAAAACAAAAACAAAAACAACACACACACACACACACACACACACACACACACACACACACACACACACACACACACACGCACGCACACACACCAAAAAAAAAAAAAAACCCCAAACAAACAAAAAACAAAAACAAAGTAAAAACAAGGACAACAGTAAAAACAAACAAAACAAAACAGAAAGAAAAAAACAACAACAACCACCCCCCACCCCCCACCCCCCGCAAAAATAAAAACAACAACAAACCCAAAACAAAACTCCCACACACACTCACGCACATGGCTCTAAAACCATATATCCTATGACCGAGCGATTTCGGCGAAGTTGAAACCTCCATTTAAGCCCGCCCTGAAAGCTGCCACGGTAGTCCGCCAGAGATAAATCCTCAAATCAGACGTGCATCATCACGTTATGTCGGCACTTTTAAGGAACCGATCTGCGGAGATCACGACCTTGTCAATTCTAAACGCCAGAGCACACGCGAGACGCCTACAGCCAAAGTATGCTTGTGCTGCACATCCCCGCATAGGATGCTGACGGATCTGTCAAATCTTTTAGCTCTCAAAACACAGCGCCAGCCATGCCTGCTCTCCGTTTTCGGTGGTGGTCTAACGGAGAGAGAGAGAGAGAGAGAGAGAGAGAGAGAGAGAGAGAGAGAGAGAGAGGATACTTTATTTCAGTCCCAAACATGGGAAATTACAATGTCCGCTTAAAACATCACAATCTCTCTCTCTCTCTCTCTCTCTCTCTCCCCCCCCCCTCTCCTCCGCACCATAAGTCCATAATTATCAATAAGAATCCGTTCAGTACAAGAAATACCAATAAATACATACTACACAAATAGATGCACGCAATAAAACAGAAAAATGCAGTTTGGCATCACAATATCAGTAAATCTAAAAACTATCACAGTCATTTCATCTTCTTGGAAGGGGGGGGGGGGAGGACTACCTCGAGTGCGTTTCTTTTACTGCAGAGATGGCACGAGAGAGAGAGAGAGAGAGAGAGAGAGAGAGAGAGAGTTTTCAGGCCTTAACGCCGCGCAACAAAGACTAATTCGCGGCTCAGTGCCTGCACTACTTGAGAACAACAAAAATACAACACTGAACAAATGATGCAAACTGGTCTACAGGACAGCATAAACCTAGTACATGCAGGAGATGCTGCACCTTTATGCTAATTTATCGAACTCTCGACCTGACCCGTTGCACCAGTTGATTGTAATGTGTGGATGTCCTATGGGTGAGAGAATGCGTGTGATTCACGTGAGCGTGTGGGTTGGGTTCTGTTTGCGGAGCTCTGAGCCGAGAAATTGGGTAGAACGCCCGCATAATACCCATTATCATCATCATCATCATTATTATTGTTATGTTACGTGTCTAGCATACAAAGACGTTAACGAAAGGTATTCGCCGAATTTGTGATATTTGTGCACTAGAAAGTGCTAGATGTTTCGAGTTTAAACACCACAGGCCTATGTTCGGGTTCGAGATTCGAGAAGGGTCAGAGTCTAGTCCAGTCTAGTCAAACCAAATCACGTTACCAAACTATGCATTTTGTTCTACATGGAACTGGGATTACCTCGTCAATTCATGTTTTCCATATCTTTAAGGGCCTAAATGCTGTTGAAATCGATGACGCTTAGCTCGTTTTAGCGAATGACCTTAGCCCTATCATGAGAACCTTTTTTTGCCACGTTTTTCCACTATCATTGCTTCAACAAAGAATCGAGAACTGCGTATACAATATCACAGGATGTATTTTGAATGTCTCGCGGCTCTCTGTACTTTAATACTCCAGCGCCATCCTTTGAAGACCCCGAACTGAAATGTGACCCTCAGTCCCTTGCCATGAAGATGAAACGTCTTTGGTGTACGTGTTACTGTAGTTGTAGTCTGCGGCAGCGCCTTAAAGTTAACCGTGGACGTGCGTACAAACGTTTTGAAATCAGAGCCGACCGCCCGTAGGTTTAGGACAGGGTCGTGCGTCATCAGCAGCCTCGGGTGTTATTTGTGAATGTTACACGCGCTTGGTCCACGCCACACTTTTATAGGCTGGTTTTAATTAAAGGTTGACGGAAGAAACAAGCCACTTCATACAACGTGTTTCAAGTGGCAACATAATGCCCTTTTGAAGGTGGCTGTTCCAGGAACGTGCACGCTCAGAGCAGACAACGAGCATAAGTAGTCTCCCGTGCATACATAGACCCGTAGCAAGCAATCATTTTTCGTGGCGGCTTAGTGCTCCGCCGCGAAAAATGCGTGCTTGTTGCGGCCAGGGAGATTACTCATGTAGGTGATAATCTCGAAACAGACCGAGAATGTACTGGTGCTGGTGAATGCGACATTTTTCATCGCTTCTGTGCACACTGTGAAAAAACACGGGCACCTCAAAGTTGTTCGCAACTGTCCAGATTCCGTGTCACAGAGTAGTTTGATTTTTTCCTTCTTAGGCATTACTAAGCTCAGCCCGGTTTCGGTTAGCCCGAGTTTGCGTCGTCGCGGGAGCCAAGAGTAGCGAGGCTCCCGGAACGGGAATGGGATTGGAGGACATTATAAAGAAAATAAAGCGTTTCTGAGGTTTACCTCCGCCGTGGTCCTTGGTAAAAGGCGCCCGGAAAACAAGAACGACTCAAAATACAGACAAAAATCTAAGCTAAAGCGTACCGTACAAACCCAAGACAGCAACAAGGAAGCTTTGTAGTTTCAACAATACAAAATACGACAAGAAAATTACACAGAGAGAGAGAGAGAGAGAGAGAGAGAGAGAGAGAGAGAGAGATGATGATGATGATGATGATGATGATGAAACTTTATTTCCCAACGGTTAAAGTTTTGACAGGGAAGAACGTCAATTTACAAACTTGCCGTTGCTACACACTACTAAAACACTTCTAGCAAAGAAAATTAAAACATTGAGATCAAAATAATATTTACAGGTGACTCTCTCTCTCTCTCCCTCTCTCTCAAGCACTCATCCGCACACAAGATGAGAGGAGAGAGAGAGAGAGAGAGAGAGAGAGAGAGAGAGAGAGCGGCTTGAGAGAGCTTGAGAGCTTACACGTGTGTGTGTGTGTGTGTGTGTGTGTGTGTGTGTGTGTGCGCGCGCGCGCGCGCACACACGCACAACTAAGGAAACACAATATTTAATTTGCATTAATTTCCAACATAGCCTGCCAACCGACCGTTTCATGTCTACGCCAAACATGCATCGTACACACTGAATTTTTCTCAAGAGGATCACGCCATGCAGAATTCGCTTTGTACACTGATCTACAAATCGCCTACTCTGGTGTTCGCCTATCGGGTTTCACGTGTTAATGTGCTGCGTGATATTCTTTTCCGATCCTGTATCCGGGCCATACTGGGCGCCTGTTGTCATCCGTCATTGTGTCCGGGATCACACAAAAAACACGCAGCAATGGATGCCATGGATGCCATAAGAGCAACGCGACCGGCAAACTACGAAGCATGTTTTTTTTTCCCGTTTGTTTCATTGTGAATTAATGCTTGTTTATCGGGGATTGTGGGTTGTTTTCAGGCGTGACCTCGTACGCATTTTTTTTTGAGGGGGGGGGGGGGGTGAGTGTATAATTATGTCTGTTAAGTCACCGTGTTTGGGTTAAGGATGTATGTCCAACGCATGATTGTCTTATTTTGGTGTGTTCATTCTGTATGTGGGTCGTTTCTGATCATTTAGATTAGCTCAGACATTGATTCAAACGTGTCCGCTCCCCGTCCACCTCCCACGCCCTTCGACCCCCATCCCCTTCATCTGCCTCCTCCCCCACCCCCCAAAAACAACAACACCAACAACAACAACAACAACCAACCAGCCAACAAATCAAACAATCAAAGAAAGAAACCCAAACAAACAAACACTCAAACAAACAAACAAACAAACAAAACTGCAAAGCAAAAACCAAACAACAACAACATCAACACCAACATCAACAAAACAACCACCACCACCAACAAACAAGCAAACAAGAAAACCTGTAATGTGAAGTCTCGGGATGACGTGAAGTGTCGAGATTCACACATCTTCACCAAACATTCACGCAATGTGTAGTAGGCCCTCGCTTACTGTACATGCTCTTGCAAATCAGCTTGCAAGGCAGGCTGTCAAACGTGTCAGCAGGTGGGTCACCAATGACACACACCAGGAAAGGTCCCTTCTCTCTGATTGTGATCTAAACGTTCGATCTGCACCTGAACTGCTTCGCCTTTAGCTGGGAGTTCCTTCAGCACCGAAGCTGTCGTCTCCTGACGTCGCCAAGTCGATGCTGGACAAATTATGGGATATGTGCTAATTTGTCAGCCCATAACTGTGGGTCATTTCGAGGTCTTGGAGGATGGAGAATTGAACCTGTTGACCTGAGGTGGAAATTAGCACATTTTTCTCGGAACAGGTACTCATGGTCTTTGT
>JACVVK020000298.1:285000-367500 GCA_018292915.2 Batillaria attramentaria | reverse complement strand
AAGATGTAGATCATACAAAAAAGCCAAACACACACACACACACACACACACACACACACACACACACACACACACACACACACACACACACACACACACACAAAGAAAACAAAAGAAAAAAAAAGAAAACAAAACCCCTCAAACAAACCAGAAAGTACTATCGGAAAACAAAACTAAAAGACATCCAAACAAGGCAACACAGACAGACACACACACACACACACACACACACACACACACACACACACACACACACACACACACACACACACACACACCATGTATATATACAACAAAGAATATCTAACAATGATTGGCGTATCTCAGAGAGAGAGAGAGAGAGAGAGAGAGAGAGAGCCATCGATTCAAATTCCGATACTCAGCACGAACACCGGTACAACACGCACCTCCCTCAGGGATATTGGCTATTTGGCTATTTACCGGACGCTGAGCTGCTACAACCGGACGTTTTTCACGTGCAGTTCTCGTTACAATAGTCTGCTTCCCACGCTGCCTTGGACGGCACGTGACCTCTGCACGGATTTGTCAGGTTTTATGAGCAAACTATTGTCATCCGGTTCTTTTAGTGTGAAGCATGAACTTTCCACGAACCCATATACAAGAACAGTTTCGTATATAATTGTAGGCTTTTTTTACGGTATTAAAGAGCGATGCCAAGTCAAGTCAAGTTTATCTTCCAACCCTTTAGGGGCATTGGGGAAAAAATAGACAGACATACATCACAGCCACCTGTGTCACAATTGTCACATACATGTTGACACTGCACTCATACAGGAACAGTACATGTACAAATACACAGATTTACCAAGTACGGCATTCCTTGCAAACAATATTAACAACACACAAAATTAATACTAAGGAAAGGGATAAAAATGAAGTTACGTGCCAATCTTGGATAACAAGCAGACGGGGAAGGGGTGCGGGATATTTCTAATATATGAGTAATTATTATTTGCATCTCAACCGTTTAAGTACGCCAGATTTGTTCAATAAATGGAACGTTCACAGCAAACGGACTCCTCGTAACGTAAAGATTCCAAGAATCACAGAAAGAAAAAAAAACAAACAAACAAAACAACAACAACAACCCCCCCCCACCAAAAACAAAACAAAACATAACAAAAACAAACAAACAAACAAACAAACAAACAAACCATTGTGAAGAAAGCCTTACATGAATGCACTTTCTTCGCGCCGTCCCAGAGACATAGTTACAAATTTGGATCAGCTTCATTAACTGCATACTGGTTCGCACGACGTGACCGGAATCGTCTGATTCAGGATGAGGGTTCCCGCTGCATCACTTGCTTGTCCACCCCGCAAGGCTAACTGGCGACATTCAGATCCTGGGCTAAGGGAAGTTCTAAATCCGCGGAGGATTGGCCAAGACTTTTTAGCAGACAGACCAGGCGTTCTGCGCTCGGCACTCCCTTAATGTCTGGAGAGTGGCGTTTAATTACGTAATGTTTCTTATTGATTTCAAAGGCATCATCTGGCATTCTTAAGCAGTCACGCTCAGTATGTGGCTTTTTTTTTTTTTTTTTTTTTTAAGAATCCCCGGAATCGTCAGCTTCCACGCCACTTGTGGTCCAGATTCTAAAGCTGTTGTTGCACCTCTTCCCCCGGCACCCCCCCCCCCCCCGCCTCCTTCAGAAATACACACTTTCCCCGTTCCTATACCTACCCCAAAGTTGCTTTAATTACCCCCCCCCCTTTTCCGCCCGCCTCTTCTCTTCCCTATGCCTACACCAAAGTTGCTTTCCTTAGCACCCCCCACCCTCCTTCCGCCCGTCTCTTCTCTATGCCTACGCCAAAGTTGCTTTCCTTATCCCCCCCCCCCCGTCCCCTTTTCCGCCCCTCTCTTCTCTTCCGAATGCCTACACTAAAGTTGCTTTCCTTGACCCCTTCCCCCCCCCCCCCCTTTTCGCCCGTCTCTTCTCTTCCCAAAACCTACACCAAAGTTGCTTTCCTTGACCCCTTCCCCCCCCCCCCCCCCTTTTCGCCCGTCTCTTCTCTTCCCAAAACCTACACCAAAGTTGCTTTCCTTGACCCCTTCCCCCCCCCCCCCTTTTCGCCCGTCTCTTCTCTTCCCAAAACCTACACCAAAGTTGCTTTCCTTGACCCCTCCCCCCCCCCTTTTCGCCCGCCTCTTCTCTTCCCAAAACCTACACCAAAGTTGCTTTCCTTACCCTTCCTTTTCACTGCCTGTCAACAACACACGATCGTCCATTTTGTCAAATTACCTAACTTCACAATGACTCGATCCTTGTCGACACCCCTCTATCCTTATCACTTACCCTCCCCCCCCCTCCACACCCCGTCTTGCTCCTCCCCCCACCCCCTCATCCCCTTGTGTCCCCCCCCTCTCTTCTTTGCACCTCCCTCTTCTTCAGTCCCTATTCTTGTGGCACCTCCTAGGCCTCTTTGAAGCGTCCCTTTGGAAGGGGAGAAGGTCTTGTCTTCTCGCCGTCGCCAACAAAGACAGCACAATTTCATTAATGCAGTGCAACAGGAGCGATACCAGTCGTTTGTCATTCCGCTCACGAGACGTTCAATCGACAAAACACAACTCAGAGGGAACTGACGTCCCAAAGGAGATTAAAAAAAAAAAAACTTGTGTGAGGAGAAGCATGCTAGGGATCGTGTTCTGTGAAGAGTTTGACAAGATGATAAAGAATATTTGCGAAGTCAGCTACACGCCTGGACTCAAACAGCGGATTTTTTTTAAAGGGTTGCTGCTTGTAGATTGATGAGATCTGTCTTGTCAAACAATTCACTCGCACCCTCTTCAAAAGACGTGCCCACAATGCGAAGAAACAGAGGCAGTGCATGCAGAATAAGAAGAACGAGGCATTTTGGCCTCGGGAACAATGGCAGCTGCAACAATAATAAACATAGATGCGGGCCGCATAACCGAATTAGGGTTTGCGATACAGAAACATCCTTCATCAGACGTGACTACAATGAAGTTATTTTAGGGGCTTCTGGATAAATACTCGTGACATGTGACGACAGGCGTCTTTTCACGGTATAAAACACCTAATCATTCGCTTATCGTGTCAAGCTTAATAGAGCGAGAACGTCAGCTATGGTCATCTGCTTAAAACAACAACAGCAACCCCCCCCCCCCAGAAAAAAAACAAAAACAAAAGAAAAAAACCAAACCAAAACAAAACAACAACAACAACAACAACAACAACAAACCCAAACAAAACAAACAAACAAACAAACAAACAAAACAAGGAGGAACGGCCCCGTCCTACAAAGTTGTTTCTCCAAACTTCATTTTATTTTGTCTGTGTTGTTGTTATTGTTGCCGGTTCTCCCCTCTCCAAGTTCTACCGATGACACTAGATCCTCTACGACCTCGACCGATTAGCCACGTGACTGGGGGTGGGGCCGGGTGTGGGAAGAAGGGAGAGAGAGAGGCAGAGGCAGAGGGTGGGTAGGTGGGTGTTTAGGAGTTTAACGCTCTTTTCCACCACATAAGGGTGATATCAAAGACGGGGCAACGAGAAAAAGGCCAGCACAAATATTTGGCCCCAGCGGCCGGGATTCGAACTTTCGGCCCAAGCATTGAAAGTCCAACGCGCTACCATTCGGCCACCCTGGCTCCCCAGAGAGAGAGAGAGAGAGAGAGAGAGAGAGAGAGAGAGAGAGAGAGAGAGACGTCAGTTCCGTGAACTAAACATTTGACGTCAGCCTCAGGCAGGTCGTCATACAGAGAGAGAGAGATGACGTCAATTCCGTGAACTAAACTTTTGGCGTCAGCCTCTAGCACTGAGATCGTCTGAGGATGCTTCTTTATGTCAAGTGATTTCCCTATTGGCTTTGTTACTTCTCCGACTGAATTATTTTTCACATGAAATCTGGAAGATGTAGAGGGCTGATGAAATGTCGGAAGCAGTGACGATACTTGCAGATTTTGTCTGTGAACCAAACATTTGCCGTCAGCCTCACGCTGCTCGTCTGACAGATGATACTTCTTTATATCTTGTGATTTCCTTGTTGCTTTTGTGACTTCCGGGACTGAATTAATTTTGACATAAAATCTGGAAGATCTAGAGAGCTGATGAAACGTGGACTTAAAGTGCCTTGGATTGCACTTACGAAATTGCAAAATTGGAACTTTTTTGACCGGCGCTTCTCGCAGAAACGTGAAAAAATGTATTTATCTAAAAGCTCTGTTATTCTTAATACTAATGCTATAATAGTGCAATAGTTCATGTCATATGTGCAGTTGTCACAAGTGACAAAAATACCGGGATGATGAGTAATTTGAAGGAGTCTTTTCATAGATATTTGGCCTTATATGCAAACCACCCCTACCTCGGAAATATTTTTCTTACACAAAACCTGTCAGAGCTACAGAGCTGTGCTACGAAAACAGGCAGTATAATTGGATGATCTTCCCCATTTCAGAAAATGAAGCCATTTGAACATTTTTTTCGAAAAAATTCGTAACATGACCGATTTTTTAAAATCGGCAATAACTGTTCTCAAAATGCGGCAGGATAAAAATCGTGAAAGGTAGCTCTGGAGAATATGACTGCCCATTTTATCTCAAAGTAAAAAGCCATCCGGCGAGGTGGTTTAGCAGATAGCCATCATTACATCCGTCCACACACACAGACACACACACGTCATTCCCGCCAAAAAGAACGCAGCAGCATAGTGTGCACGTAAGGTGTCTATGACGCAGATTTCGTTACGTCACTGTGTGTGTGAAAGTAAGTATTGTGTGGAGAAACGTCACAGTCTTGTTTTGTATCACTGAAACTTGCTGCTGCGCGTAGCAAAATCTGCCCCGTCTCATAAAGTTGTTTCTCTATAGAGAAACAACTTAAAAACCAAAAACAAAAAACCCAAATCAAAACAAAACAAAACAAACAAACAGCAACAGCAGCAGCAGCAACAACAACAAAACAACAACAACAACAACAACAACAACAACAACAACAACTAGCGTAAAGCAGCAAAGGTCAAAGGGGCCAGTGCTACCATTCTAATGCTCACAGATCGTTCTGAGCTGTTTTCATCGTATCCATCATCACACTACTTTCACAGTGACAGCGTCTGTGATGCTGGCACTGACGCAACAGGAGCGTACTCGATGACGCGGCGACCGCACTGAGCGTAACAACAGACGTAGAACTTGAATGCTTTACCGCTCGCGCAAAGTGTACACAACATTGTGTCGCATCAAGAGCTGTACTAATCATCAAGACAGAGTATTTCGAGCATACAGGCGCACTCACGAGCGAAACTGTTCCAAACAATAAGTTCGCCTATTGAAGATTGAAGTAGCCCGTTTAAGTATAATAGTGAATAACAGCAGTACTCCGTGTTGGTGGTGTATTCTCTGCATGCTTATTTTTGAAGTCGTGGGCGGGTTCAAGGTTGGTTGGTTGGATGCTTGGCTGAAGGATTAACGTCCTTTTCCACCATATAAGGGTGATATCAAACGTGGGGGCAACGAGGAGAAAGCCAGCACAAGTATTTGGCCCCGGCCGGGATTCGAACTCAGGACCCGAGCATTGGAAGACCAACGCTCTACTAGCTCGAGTGTCCCCCGGTCAGGGCTGAACCATTCAACAAACAAACAAAACAAACAAACAAACAAACAAACAAACAAACAAACAAACAAACAAACAAACAAACAACTGATTTCAGAGGAATTGACAAAGCTGGTGAAGCTAGACTTTGTAGGAAAAAGTCGCCGTTATGAGGAGGGCCCCCGTCTGGGTGCGGGGAGAGTGGGACGTTCCTGAGCTCAAACCATGTTGGAAAATGAAGAGGCTGCCAGTTTAAGGCCGTTTCCAAACAAACAGGACAGACTGTCTGCGAATCCTTCCCTTGCATCATCAGCGGTTTTCTTCTGAACAAGCCCTAAATGAAGGCAACTTCTCTAACTACCACAGGCACCGAATCAACTCCCCTTAAGCCTACGAATAGTAAGGTGCATGATGGTTGTTTAACCACGGTGACACGAGGACAAAAAAAAACTTCCCGACGTCCGACAAGTCCGGGCCCCTCATAAATGTCCGCCTGGCTGAAGGGCAGGGTACGCTCTGACATCTGCTCGAGCGGAAGCCTAGATTATCGTTCCTGATCTGGAGTGGTCGCCCGCGAGGAACGCGGAGTCCAGGTCAAACTGCATACGCAATCGACATGCGCAAATTTGATCGCAGAGACTTTCCCCCAACTGATTTTCGGAATGAGTCGGCTGCACCGGTTGAGGATGTTATTTCATTATTGATTTGTACTGGAAGGGTCCTCCGTATATCGTTCGTGGGTGCGGAGTCGACGAGAGTGCAGAGAATGGAGGGGGCGGGTGTGGGTAAGGAGTTAAGGGGTGGGGATGGGGTGGGGGCACTAACGGCCAAATTGCACCAGACGAGAGGCTTGTGTGAGAAGTAGCGAGTGCTGCACATGCCGCTGGTCAACAGACCTTTCTGCGAGCTCATCCCTAGCAACTGTTCCTAAGGCCCAAAGAGAACCGGAATATAGCCGAGTGGTAGAGCGTTGGGTCGGCTTGCCCCTTTTGATTGACAAGAGTGGAGTTTTCTATTGTTTTTTTGTATGTCCGCAACGCGTATCAGAATAAACCTTTTTTCAACCAACAAGAAGAAGAATGCAGAAGCATGTAGAGCCCTTGAACCGCAGCGCAGACTGACCTGATTTCTGATTGGCTAAATAGGCTCGTTCTTGCGCGATACATCACCAATTTCACCAAATAAGGATTAGCGACTGTCGCATACAGTCATGGCGAGGGCCAATCCCGGAGCGACCACAGCTCACTTGCTCATGGCAAAAGTAATAAAGATAGTAATGACTTCTACTTGGTCAGAACCGATCGAAGAAGCTAATTTTGGCTTGTACACAGAGGCGGGCATAAATTTGAACAAGAGCTGTTTGTTCATTTGGAAAACAAGACGCACAGACGACGGGAAAATAATCACCCACCTGAACATGAGAATGGTGTTGAGTTGAGTTGGCTTGTTTGGGGCTTTAAATTGCAGCTATTTCCGGCTACGGCATGACCCCAGAGCAGACAAAATAGTTGACACGAGTTTCTTGTTATTTTTTTCAGGTTACGGCCTCCGCTCACAGACCGTATTCACAAGCGTGCTAGATTAGGACAACTTGAATTGGGGAGGTAATCGGGTTTATACAAGATATGTAGGAATACGCCCCAGGCCTCGTTTCTTCAAAGTGTGGAAAGACATCTCTGTATTTCACAGATGCACTGAAGATCAAAGAGGACGCGTGTCACCCTATCCTATCGTTATCGTACTGTTTGCTCAATTCGCCTCGCGATGTTCTAACAAGCTGAAGCGACTTGAGGCTGTTTGAAGCTGCAGACAGTCTAGGAGGGATTTTGCTAAAAAGATTCCTAGGGCGATCGAGGCACTGGCCTTGACCTTGTCGAAGATGTGTGCACTTTTGTAGGGCAAACATTTGCTGGCGTCAGGGCGTTGAACATGAAACAAACACTTCGACAGACAGACTGTCTCAGCATGATTCGGGTGCCGATACGCTATGAGCCGAAAAAAAGTTGATTGATAACTGCATTGAGAGAGAGAGAGAGAGAGAGAGAGAGAGAGAGAGATCTGTATTGCCGTGTAAGTGAGTTTGTGAGTTTGTATACGATTTCATGGTAGGAAAGTAATTCAAAATCATCCTACAAACACTTTTTTTTACACACACACACACACACACACACACACACACACACACACACAGAGAGAGAGAGAGAGAGAGAGAGAGAAAGAGAGAGAGAGATGTCTTGCGGAATCTTTCTTTAGCTCCGACGAATGGAATGAGATGGTCTGTCTTTTAAGTAAGCACCAGCTCTGACCTTCTGCCCGCGAGACCTACCGGCAGGGCAGGGAAGCGACGAACACGGGATTACGTACAGTGGTAGGATAGAATAGTACGCATATTATGGTATCAAAGTGTAGTTCAGTATCTAGACTGGTAGCGTGTTAACGCATTCCTCACCACTCTTATGTGCACCATGCCTGTCAGTAAACGTTGTAAATGACGGGAGAAGAAGCAAAAGAACAATCATGAACACAACCACGGCTGCAGGGCAAATCGGTTCAAATTTGCCTTTGTCAAGGAAAATGTCTTTGTCACACAGGAGGGAACGGGCTTATTCAGTTGGTCTCGTTTCGTTTTCCTATATAGTTATGTGTGATTTGATAACCATTGCCAATTGTAAGCTGCGTTCAGGGTCAGCTGACGTGTTATGCCCTGGCCGAGTTCTGTGAATATTTTGTGTGGAGATCGTAGATGGGTGTTTCCGTCTCCTTGTCGACCAGATTTCTTGATTAACCCACGAGAGATCAGCGCAATGAATGAATTCCAAGAGGCACTGTGAACTCAGCACGACCTATCAGTGTGGGTTGGTAATGAGAGCTCATCATGGCCTCGACCTTGAAATTCCACCAATGCCCAGTACCACGGCTGGATCGGTTTGCATTCAGTTGATTCCCCTGCCTGTATGACCTCACATTCGATTCCTTGCTCCCTTGTACGCCCGACCACAATACGTGTACGCACTTTGCAAACAACCGAGACCTTATCTGCACACAGCACTTTTACGAATCGAGGCTGCCTGCCACAATCGGCTTACTAGACATTGAACCAGACTGGCGTAGCATGCCGCACTGCTGAAACGTCAGTGCTGATTCAGTGGGCGTACGCAGATTTACAAACGAGCATTTCATGAAATAGAATTGTACTCTACACACACGATGCCCAGAAATAAATGAACGATGGATTCGGTGGGGGGTGACCTGTTTCTCCCTCGTTACTGAGTGCCAGAGCCGCGCGCACGAGCTGACCGCCGTAGGCGACCGATGATTGGTGGATTCGGGTCCCAGTCGATGACATGTTACGTCCAATGGGGATTCGCCTGTCAAATATCACCCACTCGTCCATGCGTTATAGTGCTGTATTGCACCGGTTCGATGAACTTGGTTGGGTATATGAATACTGCGAGCCAGCATTGCAGTGGCTGGTTTGGCAGTTTGGTCTACTTACTGCTTCGTATCCAGGAGAGATTGAAATTTCGTGTCTGGTCAGCAAAGATTAACGTTCCTATAAATTGGATGGTATGTGATTTTTAGTGTCTTGGAAGGGTAGATGAAAGCGGTCGTTTTGGGCTAGTTTACAGTTCCATGTACAGAGGTGGAAATATATCGAATTTGTCTGCTTACTTGCAAGTGTGTAGGGGCAGCGTATCAAGTTATACGCATGTTTATTTGAATATAAAAATCGATTTATACCTTGTGTCGTGTGTGGTTATTAGTGACAGATGGATATACGTGAATTTGCGCCAACAAAAAAAGAAAAGAAAGTTTTTCTGCATACTCAAAATCTTGTAGGGGCAGCTTAAGAGGCTTAACTTGATTATTTTAATGTAAAGACCGATTTTTACCTTGGGGTGTGTTGAATATTTACAAGCTATTCGCGGACAAAGACGACAGCATTATGCCGTGTTTACGACATATAATAAACCTTCGTTTTACGTCAGCTAACACGCGCAATATGAGACAGGCAAAGGAACCGAACCGACGACAATTTCATGGATGGCGAACCGATACAGTGATAAATAAATGCAGTATGAATTTTGTTAACTCTTTGACGACGGAGCGCAATTTCTGACACACGATTTCCTATAGGAAATCGTGTGTCAGAAATTGCGCTCCGTCGTCAAAGAGTTAAGTTTGTTTGCGATCGCCTTCGGAGAAAATGACAAGAAAAATCGGTTTGTCGTTCATACTTTATACGTAGGGATGAATTATTATAAACGAGTAACGGAGACGACGGGATTTATGTCAGCTCGTATCGTGAGGTCATAAAAACCGCAACAAAAGACTGTAATTTTTCAAAGAAAGGTCGATAAAATGTCAAAGATGATGCTATCGGCGGAGGCAGCCATAAACGCTTGACATTTTCACGCGGTATCGCTTTCGCAAGAAGAGCGTTAACAGGGATATTAGCGAAAGGTTGACAGAAGGAAATTTACATACATTCTGCGTAATCATGCGTACATAGGCACACGATTGTGGGCGTTCTTTAGTGTTCGCGTGGGTGCAGTCAATTTGAACGTGCTTGTTCTGTGGAGTGTGTAGAATGCCGGTAGCAAGTGGCATTTCAATAATGATAATTAAAATGCCATGATGTCCCGGCATTGTTAAGGCGAAAAATGTTGCAGTTTGTGTGTATCTAGACTTCGTTTCAACAATGAATTACATACTGTTTTGTGGATCACACACACACACACACACACACACACACACACACACACACACACACACACACACACACACACACACACACACACACACACACACACACACACACACACACACACACACACACACACACACACACACACGCTAGCACGCACGCACGCACGCCCAGCGTGGTATTACCCCCCCCTCCATCTCACCCCCCAGCAAAGAAAGGAAAACACAATGAGATGTACAAAAAAAAAAAAAAACCAAGAAAAAGGAAAAGGAATTTGTTTACTTCCTGCGATACAAAAGATGGCGCAAAAACAAACAAACAACAACAACCAAAAAACAAACCAAAACAAAACAAAACATAAAAAACCAACCATTCATTTTGAGAGAAACAACAGACGCATGTCCTTCTTGTTTCCCCCCTAACTAACTTGCACTTGCCGCATCGTTATGAACAGAACACGCCCCCTGCGTGAATTTGCGGGATATGGCGCCACTAATGTTCCTGCTGTTTTTTTTCTTTTGGCCCACAGCATCTGGAGCTTGTAGCTACAACATGAAAAACACAGCAAGAGGCAGTTCGAAGATACCTGCCGTTTCCTTCGCTTTTATCTTCTCAACACTCAATGAGCAGCTCATCGGATCTGTGGCGTTATGACCGTTATGTACTACCATAAAAGCGCCATAAACATTTTTCTCGACTGCGTTCAAGACAATAGGCGCCCGTCGTCGGCACGTGATAGTTTGCGTGTCATTATTACGCGCTCTCGTACACTCAACGAGGTTTTACGTGATTTCTCATCTGCAGCCTCGTAATGTATTATGGGTAAATGGAGCTGAATTTTATACGGCAGAAACAGATTGCACTATAGATTTTACGACACGCAGACGAGTGCATTGTTTTTCTGAGCACAGAACGGAACAAAGTGGGTGGAAAGTAATAAAGTAATGACGTCAGCCAGTGGAATACTCTCATTTATTACAACTGATGAAGGCAGCTTATGACTACTGTGCCTCGTTTATAACACGCCTTGAAGAAGGTGGATCCGCGTGAGACGAATGGTATTCAGTTTTTATAGAGAGCAGTTTCTCAGAACTGGTATCCATCTTTTTTCTCGCAGATTGCGGTGCTGGATTTCGGAAAGCCATTTGCTACAAATTTTGTCGGCCACTTTCCGTGAACAATGCGAAACAATAGTTAAGCTGCTAGTCGAAGTGTGGTAGGATCGGAAATTTCTGTGTGCAGTGCAATGACAGTACAGGGATTAAACAGCAACAACAACTACAACAACAACAACAACAACAACAACAACAACAACAACAACAACAACAACAACAACAGCAACAACAACCAACAACAGCAGACAAACAAACACCCCCCAAAAAAACCAAAACAAAACAAAACAAAAACAAAACAACAACAAACAACAACAACAACAACAACAACAACCAACAAACCCCAAATAAAACAAAGAAAACAAAACAAACCAATCAGAGAAACTTTCTCACAGTAACAACGATTTTGCTCTTGAAAATTAGGTCACAGACGCTTTTAATGCCTTCCAGTCCTACGCGTACTCGAACGTCGGGTGAGCGGTGGTCTAATAGGCAGCGCTACTGAACGGCCGTCACCGCTGTTACGGCGATGAAGCGTGGGTTCGAGCCCAGGTCGAGCTTGTGATATGTGATACATGTACCGGTTTTTCCTGGCTACCGGGCTGCTCATCGGGGGTTTCTCTCCGGGTTACCCGGCTTGCCTTCCCCAGCAAAATCGAAAAGTAGGATAGGTATTGGGTTGCGCTGCGCCGCGGCGACGCGTTTCCCCCGGGGGAAGCTACCCGATTTTGCTGGAAGGGACAATACAGTACATCCTTCAGAGGTGTTTCGGGATGGGGTGTCTAGCATCACTCCACATAAAGACCTATGCTAATTTACGGCCTCACGCAGGCAGATAGTTAGTATTCAGTAACCGAAACGCACAGCTTCTGCCCGGCCAGTTCTGCCACACAGCTGACAAAGGGAGCTGTGGGCCTCTGAAGGGCGCCAGATGTGAACATGTGCTTAAAGATACCGATCCCTTGCAGTGAATTGTCCGATGGTCCGACAGCGCCGTGCCTCGCCTCCCCTTGTGTCTAATCCGTGCTGAATAGAAATCTGTTTAAGACGCAGCTGTTTAAGGGAGATGGGTTGTAGCTGGAAATTACCATCCCCACGACGACGACGACGACGACAACAACAACAGCAGCAACAACAACAACAGCAACACCAACAACAACTTTCACAAGCACCAACTCGACAAACAAACAAGATCAACAACAACACAGACAAAAAAACCCTTACCCCCTCTCTCCCAGCTAAAAAATAACGAACACGAAAGAACAAACAAACAAACAAACAAACAAACAAACAAACAAACAAACAAACAGAATACAACAACAACTCAACAGCAATACAAAAGACCAATAAAGAAAGAAATAAAGAAGCAAAGAAACAAACAAACACGCGAACCCCACAAACAAACAAACAAACAAACAAACAAACAAACAAACAAACAAACAAACAAACAAACAACTCCAAAACATATACACACATATACACGATGCTCCCTCCCTCCTCTCCCCCCCCCTCATCCCCCAACACACACACACACACACACACACACACACACACACACACACACACACACACACACACACACACACACACACACACACACACACACACACACACACACACACACACACACCTCTGTCGTTCAGGTGCAAAACGGAACAAGTGATTAGCCACACTAATGAACACATATCTATCTTCGCTGTCAACCTAACTGAACATGCTGTGTGGGAATGAGCTCCCAATTCCGCTCTGCTTCTTGTATCGGGCGGAATTTTGAGAGGGAGTGACAAGGATGATGAGTATTTGTGCTCAGTGCCCTGCACTGGTGAATGGTACACGGTTATTGCGAAAGACAGCGAGGGTTGTCAGGGTTCTGTACATACTCTAGTTTGGTGGTTGGTTTGTTTGAGGGCTTAAAGTCTCTAATTCCATTAATACTATGCTCACAAATCGTTTTGAACTCTTTTTGTAGTGTCTTACATAATAACTTCAGGGGCGGGGCAAGAGGGTTTGTACCGTTCAGATAGGAGGGGGGCCGGCCTTGTGAAAACGAGCTGGGTGATACTCAACAGGTTGGGCATACGATGACAGCGAACATAGTGAAAATGGTGTGCTGGAATGTGTGTGTGTGTGTGTGTGTGTGTGTGTGTGTGTGTGTGTGTGTGTGTGTGTGTGTGTGTGTGTGTGTGTGTGTGTGTGTGTGTGTGTGTGTGTGTGTTTAATCTAAACTGTTGGATGGGTCTTTTTCTCACATGGTTTCTCGCAATGTTTTTGATGAAATGTTAAATTTATTCATTTTTTGTATCATTTCATCTATATAATTATGTACATGTACAACAACTTGTGAGACGTGTTGATATAGGCCACGGCCTAAAAAACAATACACTCTGTCTGAGTCTGAGTCTAACACTGTACCACATAGACACCTGCACAGTGCCAGCAGAAGGGTACACAACAACGCGAGTATTCTGAGGGGTCAGCTGGTGTTGAGGTCAACAGTTCGGTGGTCTAGTAGCTAAGAGACTTTGCCACCAATACGAGAGGTCAGGTTCGAGTCCCAGTCTGGGCGAAGCTTTTTTTTTTTTTTTTCCTTCTCGTACGTGGCACCGTTCATTCGGGCCGATCGTCGGGGATTCTCTCCGGGTACTCCGGCTCTGCTTTGGAAATGTTCAGCCCACAAAATTTGAAAATAAATGCATTTCAAAAATCCGAAACTTAAATAGTTGAGCTGACCCTTCACACCACGTGACTGTAATATGTTCATGTCCAGTGTGTTTGAGAATGCGTATGGTTCACGTGAGCGTTCGTGCTGGGTTCAGCTCCCGGCGCTATGAACCAGTTCAAGAAACTAGGTACCGCACGATACACGGTTATGATCGTTATTATATTATAACCGCTTAGTAGAAGAATTTGCGCTGCCTGTTGCAGACATCTGTTTTGACTGCGCCCTGTGGACATCAGCAACCGGTTTCTTTGTTGCAACGTGAAAGTTTGTGAGGTCTTGCTGCAGACGAAGAACATCGCGTAATTATATTTCATAACACCCATTTCCCTTACACACCCATAAAAGTTAGAAATAAAACAACGCGTATCAGCGCGTGCGTTTCTGTATCCCGTAATCTTGTAGCAGGCGTGTTTAGATCTTTTAGAAGAAAAACCCAGCAGCTACAGGAATTCATTTGAATTTTAAGACGCTTGCTGTAAGAGGAGGAAGACATTGTTTTTAGCTTTGTCCTGTCATAACTGAAGTCGCTCGAAACTCTTTTTACTGCAGTCTACAATTCAGCCCGAAATATCACGAGCTGTGTGGTACGCAGTACGGATTCGGAACAGCTCGCAGGCTACCCCAGGTTTGAGGTAGATTTTTCGGGCTGAAGCATGACCTGTGTGAGGATAATCCAGAGGCAACCTTGACGTGTTTTTTCCCTACGCATGCATTAGATATCTAGAAGGATTGGGGACACTCTCAAAAGAATCCGGTGTAAGATGATGCTCAGTTTCAATGATGATTTTCACATCCACTTGCATTTGGCAAAAGTGCGGGTGAATTTCTCATCATGCTATTAGGATTTTTGCAAGCAGCAAAACCAGCCGGAAGGGTATGAAATCACCAGCTTTGAATGTCGGTAATACCACCGTTTTTTATTGTGTTGAAAATTTTTTTTTTCCTCAGTTTTTAACCAGCAGATAATCCCTGTCATTTAACTCCTACACAAGATTTCCCGTAAAAAACAAGAAGTCCAAAATGACAGTTCTAAGAAAACGGGGTTTGCAGAATGATTTTTTCCCCCCAGGCCTCCGTGGCGTGTAATCTTCTTAGCCTCTAGGGAAGTTCTTTAGAATTAGATCACCATACATTCACATATGAACCATACTCCTCACAAGATTTAATAGTGAAGGATCACTTGCAAAAACACGCATAATCCATTGAAGACACCGCAATGAAGCAATGCCTTCCTGTGCCTCTGTGCCTACAGGCAAACAAGTGAGAAGTATCCAACCCAACGTGACAGTCTTCTAAAATATTATCACCGTTTTGTTAAAAAAACTTAATGATGCAATGCCTTACTGTGCCTCTGTGCCTCTGTGCCTACAGGCAAACAAGTGAGAAGTATCCAAACCCAACGTGACAGTCTTCTAAAATATTATCACCGTTTTGTTAAAAAACTTAATGATGCAATGCCTTACTGTGCCTCTGTGCCTACAGGCAAACAAGTGAGAAGTATCCAAACCCAATGTCACAGTCTTCATAAATATTATCACCGTTTTGGTAAAACCTTGCTGTTATCCGTGTTCTGAGGGGCTAATGTTTTCAAATCAAAATTTTGCGCTTTTTTGCTAATTTTTTCAAGCTGTGCCACGGTGTCCCTGACAGGCAAAAGCAAGATTATCCGCATTCACTGCGCAGGACTATTTCTTATCACAATTGTGAAGTGTAGTTGCTTGATCTTTGCGGGGATGGGGTATGTGGGTGTTTAGGAGTTTAATGTCCTTTTCCACAATGAGTGGGTGATATCATAGACGGGGCAATGAGAAAAAGGCCTGCATACTTGGACTTTGCACATTTACAAACAATGGTCATTTTACAATGTTCTACACCTGGCATTGCAAGGTGTTGCTTGATGGGATTTTTTGTGTGACGAGTTTATCAACGAATGATTTTCCACAATTTTGTGATTTTTTTTCTCTCACAATTTTGCGAAGAATTGTTTCCACATTTTCTTTTATGCGAGGAACTATACCAACAGTTTTGTGAAGACTTATTTCCACAATTTTTTTAAAGGAAATATTTCCACCAGTTTGTGAAAACTTAGTTCCACAGTTTTGTGAAGAATTATGTTCACAATTTTGTGAAGAAATATGTCCACAATTTTGTGAAGGGCTAAGTCCACACTTTTGTGAAGAATTATGTCCACAAGTTTGTGAAGAATTGTCCACAATTTATGAACAATTATTTCCACAATTTGGTGAAGAATTATGTCTACAATTTTGTGAAGAATTGTCCACAATTTTGTGAACTATTGTTTCCACAATTTTGTGAAGTATTATGTCCACAATTTTATGAAGAATTGCCCACAATTTTGTGAACAATTATTTCCACAATTTTGTGAACAATTATTTAAATATGCGAGTGTTGTCCCCCAAAAAAATCTAAATGTAAAATTATCCCTAAAAATGTGTCGGTATAGCGCAAAAAACTTGTTGTAGAGATCGCGAAAAGTCGCCGCATTTCGGTGGAAATTTCTAGACCATCCCAGAACGTGATGGTTCAGAAACGTCAGTAGATTACGTAACCTTGGAAAGATTCCGTACTTGCCAGTAAGTTGCGGAATGGTCTAGATCTGACCTGTTAGTATATAAGCAGCCCTGCACAGCGTCCTGGGTTCTTCCTCTTTCATGAGTTTGTTCTCCACGCATCTTCTGTTTATAAAGTATTGGCCTTCTATCCTGTTGTATCCCGTGTCTTCTCTGCGAGTGCACCGAGAGAGCGACATAGCAGGAGAAAAATACAACAAAACTACATGGCATGCCCAAGGGAAATGTAAACGACAACAACTAGAGACAAAAAGTAAGCGCAAACGTTGTGCTCAGCTTTGCATAAATCTCAGCAAACAACGGACAATTGATGAAAAGTCGAAGCACGTGCGAGAGACTTTCCTCAAGTGTTTAAACTGTGCTCTCCACGTCCGTCGAACCTGAACTACTTTCGCCGATGGCGATGTATGTGCTAAGTGCGGGGTTGAAGTCGTCGAAACGGCAGTTGAATTGACGAACCCACCCGACAAAGCCCTCGCCGCTTTCCTCTGCCGTGTATTGGGCAAAACACAGTACGTCCGTGGCACCGTTTTATGGGAAGAGGTATGATTTCAAGATGAAAGACCGTTGATTCTCCTTCTTCTTCTTGTCTTCTTGTCGTTCGCCATTTAACCCGTCAGGCGGGAGCCGGGGTGGTCGAATGGTAGAGCGTTGGACTTCTAATGCTCGGGTCGTGAGTTCGATCCCGGCTGGGGCCAAATATTTGTGCTGGCTTTTTCATCGTTGTCCCGTCTTTGATATCACCCTATGTGGTGGAACAGGACGTTAAACCCCCAAACCCCCACCCCCACCCTTAACCCGTCAGGCCGGATAGTGAGATAAATGATGTCTTTTTTTTTCATCTCGTTTCTGTTTCCATAGAGCTTAGATTGTAGTGGGGTTTCTGCTGGCCATACTTCATGTCTCAGCTGTTGGAGTAGCTGGCACTGTTGTAGAACATGCTCTGTGGTTTGGTCGTCTTCGCCACAGGGGCGTGTTGGTGTAGGCGCCAGCTTCATCTTCCTGTGCATGTGGGCGTTCAGTCCATTATGGTGTAAGACCGTTGATGTAACGGTCTTTTTCCTCAAATGACGTCGATGGACTTACTGCTTTCTTTCAATGTTTCGGGCATATCAAATTACACGTGCTTCCCACCTTGTAGTGTATGGCAAAAAAATCTTGAAATGTGAAACAGAATTTGCCATGTGTTCTGCTCATTATGCCGCGGGACGCGATTGGCTGAATTGTGTTAGTGGCTCGGCACTTTTGACTGACAGGAGTGGGGCCGTCCATTGAATGGACCTTCCCTGGAGCCCTGTTGCCAGGAGTCACGAGCGGTGCCGTCTCCTTCCCTTGAATGTATCAGTTTGTCACCGACCTGGCAAGATTATTTTGGGCAGAAACGTGTGCACAAAAGAGCTCACACGTGATACGACCTGCATGTTTTTTTTTGGTTTTTTTTTAAAATTATGAGCGATCCCTTTCTTTAAACCAAAAGTATGGTTACCTGTGGTTTAGATGTCAGCAGACCACGTGAATACCCACAAAGAGACGTCGACCAAATGGATTTTTTTTTTTTTTGCTGTCCCAACTCCTTTGCCAGTTTCAGTGGTGTTCCTCCCAGGTAATGGGTGGAATCCACGGCGGGTTCGGAAGCTCGGGCAATTTTTATTATGCATAATGATGGAGATGAGGATGATGGTAAGATGATGCTATGGAGGTCCGTGTGATTTGGGACTGCGGGACAGGGCCGCATTCCACGCTTTCTGTCATAAATATCCCGGCATTAACCAGGCCCGGGAATTAAGGCGCCTGCGGTGCCGGCCGTGTAATCATCCACATCATAAGACGTGTCATAGCAAGGGAAACACCCCCAAAGTCGCACCCGTGAAGTGGGTAAAGCTCGGCTATGTGGCAACAGCCTCCCCCGACCAAATGGATTTTTTTCCTAAAAATCAAATGCTCGCTTCATGACCGCCTCCGTATCTTTTTTTTTTTTTTTTTTTTGGGGGGGGGGGGGGGGGCGAGAGAGAGAGAGAGAGAGAGAGAGAGAGAGAGAGAGAGAGAGAGAGAGAGAGAGAATGACAATGATCTTTATTTTCCAACGGTAACAGTTTTGGCAGCTATACCATGTTCGAACTTTCCGTAGCTAATCTACGAGAACGTGAGCAAAGGAAAAACAGTCTATAAGCTACAGGAATATAGGGGAGAGGGAGGGAGAGAGAGAGAGAGAGAGAGAGAGAGAGAGAGAGAGAGAGAGAGAGAGTGACTGACTGACTGACTGACTTTATTTTCCAAGGAAAGAGGTTATAGGCGCGCAGGCCCAAATTGCAAACCTGTCCTTGCTAACATCTACATGAACAAAATTAAGTAAAACAAACATCAAGTGCAAAACAAAACAAAAGCGATGCTAATTAAAACTGACATCATGTTTATGCAGGAACAACACATACACACACACATACACATCAGTACACACACGCGCGCGCCGCGCAAGTGTATGCGCACAGAGTGGAGTTCGGTGGTAAGGGGTAAATAGGAATTTGTTAACGATGTTTTGTGTGAACTAGAAATTGTGGCATTAAAAAAAACAAAACAAAAACAAAAACCCGAAGTAATAATTCGTAATATAGTAAGGTCATTGGGTAAAGCTTCCTATGTTTCAGAGAAGAGATTAAAAAGTCGGTTTTTAAAGGCACCTAGCGATGAAATCAACTTGATAATATTTATTCGATGGAGAGAGAGAGAGAGAGAGAGAGAGAGAGAGAGAGAGAGAGAGAACGGAGGAAAGAAATAACCATCAAATTTTCTTTCAGCTAATGGCGATCGAGTGGTGCGCGCTTTCCCCCTAGCGGAGCCATGATTGTTTGAAAATCCCCTGTCCGAAGCGATTAATCAGCACGTGACTCGCAGAGAATTGTGGAAGATTCGTACACCCTTCCCCTTCTCGTTTTTTGTTTTTCTTCTTCCCCCTTCTGTCTTTGTGCCCAGTTACACGTTTTTCCTTTTTCAGTCTTCTCTTTTTAACTCTTCGAGAGGAAAGGAACAAGCGATTTGATCGATAAGATTTTTTTTTTCTCTCTCTTTCTTCTTGTTCGTCTTTCTCAATTTAAAAGTATAAATACAAAAAAAAAGTTGGAAGGAAAAAAGAAAACGAAAGAAAGGGCGAAAGGGAGAAAGAAATGAAAGAAAAGCTAGAAAAAGAGATAAAGACAGAGAGAGAGAGAGAGAGAGAGAGAGAAAGAAAGAACTGATAAGAAAGAAAGAGAGGCAGTAAGGAAGAAAGAATGCGCTGATAACAAGAAGCAAAGCTGGAAGGAGGAACGGAAAGAAAGAATAGAAGGAAAAAGAGAGGGAAGGAAGATAGAACGAAGAACGTCGACAAACAAAGGGAACAACAAACAAACGGGTGGACGTGTTCCAACAGGCAAATCTGAAATAACTTGAGAATGAAAGTATAAAATTACCTTGCATTCATTCCACGTAGGTCTGCGTGCACAGTCTCTCATACAGTTTCCAAAACGGTATTCCACTAACAATCAGACAGATTGGATTAGAAGAAA
Organism: Batillaria attramentaria; assembly: GCA_018292915.2. Lineage (NCBI taxonomy): Eukaryota > Metazoa > Mollusca > Gastropoda > Batillariidae > Batillaria > Batillaria attramentaria. Next base: position 347,249 of record JACVVK020000298.1, on the reverse strand, counting down.
TTTCACCTCCATCCTCTCTTCTATCTGATCCACACACCCCCCCCCCCCTCACACACACACACACACACACACACACACACACACACACACACACACACACACACACACACACGTACGTATACACACGCCTACCGAGCACATTTTCTAAATTCTTGGCCATCAAAGATTAAAAGACCATCACTTGGTGCAGCTTCCACCAATTCACCCCCCCCCCGCTCCCCCTCCTCTCCCCCCCCCCCCGCCTTCGTTTCGTCCTGCATCCCACCAATAATACCAAACAGTTCCGCCACAAGGAGCTCAGAATATTGCATTAGGGATGAATCTGAATCAAGACCGGCTACCCTCGCTGAACTGCGTCCTCGCTTATTCCCCTTACCCGACAGACAAGACGTGCTTACGCAAGAAGGCCGTCAAAGCTGGGTAGACAGCTGCGGCTAACGACCCTGTCTCCCTTGGCTTCAATCAGCTCTGTGAGCCGGGGATAGGGCCCGCAAAGCCGAAAATGATGATTTCATTTAAAGGGACTTTGACAGTAGGCCTCTTGAGCGCTTCAATTCGACCAGATACCAGGATGCTGAGGTTGGTGGGTCGGGGATGGGGGTGGGGGCGTATGGGGATGGGGGGGGGGGGGAGGGGGGAAGAGAGAGAGAGAGAGAGAGAGAGAGAGAGAGAGAGAGAGAGAGAGATGATGATGATGATGATGATGATGATGATGAAACGTTTTTATTCAGGCTAGAGCATTTAGGCATTGCTGCCTATCTTACAGACTGTCCTGCTATTCTACATTCAAGGGTAAGAAAAAATGATAACACAATACCAAACCTATCCTTGCTGTCCCGTACGGTAGAGGACAAACAGACAAACCAAACAAATGACCAACGGACAGACAATCAAGGCTTTCACAGAAATCAACACCTGCACACGTTGCTTTTGCCCACGAGAGGCCGGCATAGCTGAAGCGGCACAACGTTGTCATGTCAACAGTCGTAGTGGGTTCTACTCCGAACCGGAAACCAGCAATTTTTTTGGTTCGCCTTATGTTCTGTTATCCTTTCTTGCATCGCCCCTTCCGTTGCCTAGGAGGACGCTATCCACCCCATATACGCCCAGCAAGCGACCCATTTGCCAACTCTCAGACAAGAACCTGATAATTCACTCGAGAGTTACAACATCCCTGGGATGCAGTTACACTTCGCGTCAGCGCAACTCTACATAAATTAAAGAACGAAACAGAAACTTCACTCCGACCAAAACCTTTGCCGCCGAGCAAAATTCACCCACTTCTACCTTGGTTTAAACAGGTTTATTGCAATACGGTTTGTTCAAAGCAAATAAGCAATTTCTGAGCATGAACAAGCTAGGCTTATAATAATGCTCAGGGGTCAACAAACAAGTGCATGTTAACGGTATTTCAATGCAACTTCTACCTTCTTGCAGTGAAAAGTTTTGCGATGCGCGAAGGGGTCCCAAGGCAAAAGCTTTGCTGTTCAACAACCAAAAAAACAAAATAAAAAAATCGCTGACATTTTCACCCACTTCTAACTATTCGCAGTAAAACGTTTGCGAGGCACCAGGGGCCCTACGCTAAAGCTTTCACCAATTACCGAACTAGGCAAGACACCACTGTAAGTTGCCCAAATGGGTTTCCGAATAGCGATTGGGACTTCCTGGGCTCGCCGATACCACACGGGGGACAGCCAAAACGGACGCGAGCGGTTCCAGTGCTACTCCGCTTCAAATGTTCCGATGATTGTTATAACGCAAGGCCATATATATATTTATTTATTTATTTTTTTAATTTTTACTACTTTATTATCCCTTTCGGGAAATTCGGGCTGCTTCCCCCGGGGGAAGCGCGTCGCCGCGGTGCAGCGCCTCCCAATACCTATCCTTTTTTTAAAAACAATTTTGCTGGGGGAGGAAAGCCGGATAACCCGGAGAGAAACCCCCGATGAGCAGCCCGGCAGCCAGGAAAAACCGGTATCATATATCACAAGCTCGAACTGGGCTCGAACCCACGCTTCATCGCCATGACATTGGTGGCGGCCGTCCAGTAGCGCAGCAGCTAAATCCGACGCGCTACCTGTTAGACCACCGCTCACCCCGTAAGGAATATACTATCTGAAATAGGAGCATGCACACGTCTTTGCGCTACAGTAAGGCGTTAGTCCAAATCGTTGGCTGGTGGATAAACGGCCCCTTTCTCATGTTCACGCCGACAGACCGAAATCCTTTGGAAACACTCGGTGCTACCCGGAAACTAAAAGTAGAATCCAATATGAACGCTTACAAACATCTTTAAAAAAAATTACTGACAGACGTAAAACCATGTACAGACCCTAGCAGAAACAGTGAAGAAATATCACGTAATAATAATAATAATAATAATAATACATGGCTTTTATAGAGCGCCGTTCTCCCGCTTCAAGGACTCGCTGCGCTTAAAGCACACACACACACACACACACACACACACACACACACACACACACACACACACACACACACACACACACACACACGCTATTTACATCCCCTCCGCTTACATACAATTTGGCAGTGCAACGAACTCATGATGCACACAGACACTGAGGCTTAACAGAGGTTTAGCTGTCAAAGGCTTGGCGGAAGAGATAGGTCTTCAGATGCGATTTAAACAGAGGCAGTGAGGTCTGAAGGCGGAGTTCGATTGGCAAGGAGTTCCAGACAGTCGGGGCTAAAAAGCTGAAAGAGCGCTCTCCGGCAGTTTTCATGTTACGCTTCGGAATTGTGAGGAGTTTTTCGCTAGCGGAACGCAGGGTGCGCGACGGTTGATACTTACAGAGTAAGGCCGACAGGTAGGGAGGAAGAGAACCCTCAAAGAAACGGAATGCGAAAGTGGCGATTTTGTACTGGAAACGGAATTTAACAGGGAGCCAATGTAGATGTTTCAGCAGAGGCGTAACGTGATCCCTCTTTCGTTTTCTCAAGATAAGACGCGCCGCGTTGTTTTGGATCATCTGCAAACGAGAGATCTGGTCTGCCGGTAAACCTGCAAAGACGGAGTTGCAGTAATCCAACCGCGACGTCACGAACGCATTGACAAGCCTTGATGCTGCAGTTTCAGAGAGGAACGGCCTAAGTGAGGAGATCCTGCGGAGCTCAAGAAAAGCCGCACGGCAGACGCTGCTGATCTGATCATGCATGGAAAGCGTCTGGTCGATCTTCACACCTAGATATTTCACACACTTTTGGAAAGAGATCTGAGACCCACCGATGTTTGCGACCTCGCTGCCAATCAAACTGAGACGCGACTGAGAACCTACAGGCATGACCTCGGTTTTGTCAGAGTTGAGTTTAAGCTTGTTGCTAGTCATCCAGGACAAAACATCTTCAATACGTGTCACGTGTTCATTTAAATCAAGGAACAGAACTATTTAAAAAGACCCCCGCCCCCCCCCCCCACCCCTCCATAAAACAAAAAACACCCCCCCCCAACAACAACAACAACAACAAAAACAAAAACATATACAGACCCTAGCAGAAACGGTGAAGAAATATCACGTGTCACATGTTCATTTAAATCAAGGGACAGAACTATTTAAAAAGACCCCCGCCTCCCACCCCCACTCCCCACCCCCACTCCCCACCCCCACCCCTCAAACAACAACAACAACAACAACAACAACAACAACAAAAACGTATACAGACCCTAGCAGAAACGGTGAAGAAATATCACGTGTCACATGTTCATTTAAATCAAGGGACAGAACTATTTAAAAAGACTCCTGCCTCCCCCCCCCCAAAAAAAAAAAAAAAAAAAAAATGTAGGATGATGAAAAGATTTAACTGTATTAATCTGCATTTCGTTAATAACAAAAACAAAGCCAACAAGCAAAAGAAACCAAGTCCACAAATTTGAGAATGGAACCACTTGATGCTACTGATCGGACAAAAACAACAACAACCACCCCTCTGTCTTGGCGAATCTGCTCTTGAAGCGGAGTACGTAGCACCGGAAAAACTCGCCTCCATTTTGATTAACCCCCCCCCCCTTCCCCTCCCCACCCTTGGGTCCGCGATACTAGAGAAACTGAGTATCGATTCCCTCCAAGAAAACGGCGCCATTGACTTTGACCTAATGTTGTAGGGAGGTCGCTTGGGGACCGACGATTGGATAACACTTCACTAATTGAACCTGTCGTCTTTCATCGGACCGAGACTACACGCCGGATGAAACAGTAGCCGTGTTGGCCTAGTTTCTGAATCGTGATTTTTAGGGGTCGGAAGGGGACCCCGGCGGGTGTGTGTGTGGAAGGGGGGGGGGAGGGGGAGGGGGAGGGAATCGCTGTTTCCCGATTGATTACTCAAGGTTTGTGTGAGGAAAATCTCAATGAGGTTTTTTCCAGTATTAGAGTAAGAAAAAAACATTTTGAGGTTTTGTGATGCTTTCTTTCAGTCTGCTGGTTGTCTCTGTAAGATTTGCCTTTCTGTATCAGGCACTCAACCAACCAACCAACCAACCAACCAACCAACCATATTTTAAAACAAAAGGCTCAAGCGGTTCCCTTTCAGTCAGTGACCGTTCTGAGCCGAAGCGCTCGAATTCACATTAGATTGTTTGGACTGTTCTGATGCTTTCTTTCAGTGTACTGGTTGTCTCAGTAAGATTTGCCTTTGTGAAATCAGGCGTTCTACCAACCAACCAACCAACCAGCCAACCAACCAACCAACCAACCAGCCAACCAACCAACCAACCAACCAAAGTATCTCTTTAAGTAAAAGGTGCAAGCGGTCCTCTTTCAGCCATGAACGGTTCTGAGCCGAAGCACTCGAATTTACATTTGATAATTCCGACGAAACGTTTATGCTGATTGCGACGACGCCAACCGCCTTCGTAACAGACGACAAACCCGTTTTGAGTTCCGCCAATCGGTCTACGGAACTGATTGGCGTATCACGTAAGTGTTTGTTGAACAGGTTCATTCCTGTGAGTCTGCCCAAACAGACAATACTATGTGAACTTCTGGTCGCTCTTTGTATCAGTCTCAAAATCCCGCAGACTCCATCTTGAACATGCTCGGGTCGTGAGTTCGATTTCCGGCTTGGGCCAGATGTTTCTGCTGGCCTTTTTTTCGTTGCCCCGTCTTTGATATCACCCGTACGTGGTGGAAAAGGACGTTAAACTCCCAAACACCCACCCGCCCACCCTCCTAAACGCATAGCTAGGAATAACTGGATATTATTTTGTGAGTAAGGTTAAGTTTTTCATAGGTGTGTGAGTATACAAGACTTTTAGATATGTGTGTGAGATTAAGTTTTATTTATGAGTGTGCTAGTGTTTCATTTTTCATTTATGTTTGTTAGTGTTTTGTTTTTTTAAATTTTAAGAACGTGAGTGCTTTGGACTTATAAGATTATAAGAATGTGTGTGTGTGTGTGTGTGTGTGTGTGTGTGTGTGTGTGTGTGTGTGTGTGTGTGTGTGTGTGCGTGCGCGCGCGCTCGCGAAATTAGGTTTACTTGTGTGCGCGCGTGACTGAGGCTTTTGTTAGTGCAAGTTTTATTTATTATTATGTTCTGTTATTAATTTTTTTATAACGGCCTATAATTTCCCTTCTGGAATTAACAAAGCAATTTGAATTGAATTGAATTGTGCTCTAGTATTTTCCCCTCGTTGACAGTTCCTACAGGCATTAGCCCTCACCAGAAATAATTCTTGTAAGGACCGAATAGATACATCTACTTCGCCACTTGACACTGGCAAACCCTTTTCTGAAGTACGAGTTTTGCACCAAGGAAAAGACCCGGCTAGTTTTAATCACAGCATTAAAGGGGGGCTTTAGGCAGGGCTCGGGGTTGTTCCTTTTATTCCGGCTGATTTCCAATTTCTCGATGGCATTGGAGGCTCACACGTACACCTAGCGGGCACGTGCAGCTCGCTGGAGTTAAATTTCGTTAGCATTAATTGCGTTTTCGTTGGGACCCCAGGGTTTGGGGTTGACATTTTGCTTGTGCGAATGCTGCTGTGTCTGAGCGCCGTTGTGCACCTCGCGGTACGTTTTTGTTTTGTTTTTGTTTTTGCTTAAAGGCCCAAATTTGTAAAGAGTTTTAGGCTCTCAGGTTTTTCAGGTTTTGGTGGTGTCTATAGCACCACATCACTTAAACACGTGCACAGCTACAACTACAGACAGGCTTGTGTTCAGCTGACTGAAGCCAAAAGCGTAGTTGATGCTGACAGCGTTGTGGCCACACTCTGGGAAATGGCGTGCGTCGTTTAGGGACGGCCGAGTTTTCCTTGTTCGCACGGCCATCAAAGGTCAGAGTGTTGCATTTGGAGCTTTACTAATCTCTAGATAGACTATTTCAATTCGTATTTTGTTGTCCGTTTTAAAAAGTACAGGCGCAGTCACAAGAGTGTTGCATTTGGAGCTTTACTAATCTCTAGATAGACTATTTCAATTCGTATTTTGTTGTCCGTTTTAAAAAGTACAGGCGCAGTCACAAGCGTGACGGTTGCAAAACAAACATCTCCCTTTATGAAGCCTTGTTGTAATCTATGAAATGGTGTCTTTAAAGTTTCTATGGTCGAAATGAGATCTGAGGGAGGAAACCTTACAAAAGCTATGAGGCTGTTTGCCAAATGGACAGATGTTCCTTTTGGCTACTGCGACCATTAATTTTTGGTGACGTTGCGACTTTTTTTTTTTTTTTTTTTGCTGCCCCAACTCTTTGCCAGCTCCAGTGGTGTTCCTCCCAGGTAATGGGTAGAATCCACGGAGGGCTCGGAAGCTGGCACAATTTTTATTATGCATGATGATGGGATGAGGATGATGGTGAGATGATGCTATGGAGGTTTGGGACTGCGGGACAGGGCCGCATTCCACGCTTCCTGTCATAAATATCCCGGCATTAACCAGGCCCGGGAACTACGGCACCTCCGGTCGTGTAATCATCCACATCATAAGACGTGTCATACTAAGGGAAGCACCCCCAAAGTCGCACCCGTGAAGTGGGTGAAACTCGGCTGTGTGGCAACAGTCTCCCCATTGGGTCCATAGCTCTGGGTAGGAGCCGACCTAGGTAGGAATAATCCCGCTTGCCTCGGCTGGGACTCGAACCTGGGTCTCCCGGTCCATGGTCCGAAGTGCTAACCACTACACTACGGGGGCCGGTGACGTTGCGACTTCTGCTAGTAGAGAAATATGACTTCCTTTGGCCTAACGCTTCCATGCCTGCACTACATGCCTATCGACAAACTCGTTAATATAGCCACCAGTCAGCGCTATCCACACACAACCAGTAACGACATTTGCTCAGTACGCGATACGCTTATACTTACTTTGAACAGCATGCACTATACTGTGTCCCAACGTGTGCGGACGTTCCGCCGATGGACGTTTCGCCGTCGGATGTTTCGGAGTCGGACGTTTTGCCGACCGGACGTTTAGCCAACGGATGTTTCGCCGACGGATGTTTCGTCGACCGGACGTTTCGCAGACAGACTTTTCGACGCATTATGCATGGGCAACATATAAAAGTATATAACATATAACAATATAAAACATTCTCATCATCTTGTGACATGACATACTCCAAGTTTAATAGAAACACGAGTATTTAAAATCCACACAGAGAACATGCTGTCTTCATATAACAATATAAAAGTATATACCACACTTACAACACTTCTGTTCACTTTGATTGTGTCACAGATTATGCGCAACAGCTTGAGAAATACTAAAACATCATCCTGTGCGTACCTTGCAACAAGCGCTTGCAGTCGTGTGTTGACTACTTCGTACTGCTTGTTTTTTCGCATCCTGACGCCCATGGCATGCTGTTCTATCATAAGCTCGGTGCTTGCCTGCTCCTTGCGTAACTTGCTGACAAGCCTGCCAAGTGTTGGGTGCGTGACAGACATTCGCTGATCAAAGGCACGGTGCCAGCCTTCGACCGAGTTATTAGTCCTGGGCAGGTTGTCTTCCACACGATTGTAGACGTTCCACATGGCGACGTCGAATTTCGGGCGTCGACGGCGTCCTCGCTGCACAATGCCCAGCCATGTACTTTCAAAGTAGGCGAGGAAGTCTGAAAGCGTCTCTTCAGTGTCGGCATCCAGCGAATCCATGAGCTGTTGAAACGCCTCGATGACGTCGTCAGGAGGCACGAAAGCCAAGGCCTGAATGGTCTTGATGAGAAGAGAGTTCTCTGGCTCCAAGTACCAATCTTGTAGTCCAAGCGACTGGAGGTTTCTCCAAAGACATTGGCCAAAGTGAAAAAAGCACTGTGGTTGGGAAGTGTTCACTGATGCTGTTTAATGCGGCTCGTTCAAAATCTATTGTGATGGTCTCTGGGTTGAGATCTCTCTGGCCCTTCAGGTAAGTAAAGATCGCTCACACTTGACGTCGGCTAAAGGTCCCACGCCGAAATGTTCGTCGACGAAACGTCCGTCGGCTAAAGGTCCGTCGGCTAAAGGTCCCGCGCCGAAATGTTCGTCGACGAAACGTCCGTCGGCTAAAGGTCCGTCGGCTAAAGGTCCGGTCGGCAAAACGTCCGGCTCCGAAACGACTGTCGGCGAAACGTCCGCCGTCGAAAAGTCCGAGCACAGACGTAAAGAGATAGACGCACCGCCGCACGCTGCCACCGCTGCTTGCGAGTGTCGCTATCGCGGCCATCTTACTAATATCAGAACTTAGAGGCTCTGTGTATAGGACGCCTCGTTCGAAATACAAAGTTTTTTTTTAGAAAGACGTCATCAGAAATGTGACGTAAGATAAAGCGGACCAATGCTATGCGCGCTATGTAAACAGCTGATAGCGTCTGGGCAATGCTATGCGCGCTATGTAAACAGCTGGCACTTCCAGGTACTAGCAGCATGGCGCGCGGCGGCGTCACTTTTCCGGCACCGCGGTGCGTCTATCTCTATACGTCTGTGGTCCCAAGTGACTGATTCTGATCTACATTTTACATCTTCCACGTCGGGCTCAAGTGGTAGTGTTCACACTCCGCAGTGAACACAACAGACTGAAAAAGCACCTGTACCACAAGTTGAAACTGGCTACAACTGCCCCTCTGCCCATGTGGCCATGCCGAGCAGACCGGACAACACATCATCCAGGACTGTCCACTATACCAACAGCTAAGGATGACGACGTGGCCATAGGAAACGCCTCTACACACCAAACTGTACGGCCCTCAGCGGGAGCTGGAGAGGACAACAGACTTCATGCTCAAAACCGAACTTCCAGTGTGACCAAGAGACGATAGACGACGACGACGACGACGACAACAACAACAACAACAACAACAACAACAACAGATTCTGATGCACGGATTAAGAGCATTCGATGACACGTTTTCCACGGCGTTGTTGTATGTCTGAAAAACGTATTGAGGCTTTAAGCATTCGATGAGAAGTTTCATGCTCGAAACTTAAAAAAAAAAAAAAAAAAAAAAAAGGGGGGGGGGAATCCACGAGAAGTGGCAAGCTCGATTTTTTCCCCCTGCCTTTTCTTGTTTTTAATGAGAGGAGAGGTACATTTCGTGCTGACTGAATTGAGAGAAATAGGATTTCGACATCGGGAAGAAAATGTTGTACGTGTTGGAATACTTTTTGTGTGGTAAGGAATTGTCTGGGTAACACATTTAGAGAACGATTTCGAATTAAGTATTTAAAGAAAAGAGAGACAGAAATAAATAAATGAAAAGCAACAAAAACCAACACAAAAGAATAATTATTCAAACCCAGCCCCCCAAAACAACAACCACAACAACAACAACAACAACAACAACCACAACAACAACAACAACAACAACAACAACAACAAACAACAACAACAAAAACCAACAAAAAACAAAAAAACAAAACGAACAAACAAACAAAAACAAAACAAACAAACAAACAAACAAACAAACAAACAAAACCCCCGCAAAAACCAACAACCCAACAGGTACACCTGTATGTGACATCGCTTTTTGTTTTTCTCCAGGCGTAAGAATGGCGTCATCTTAGTTGTTACCTTGCTGAACAATGCCCACTCTATTTCCAGAGAGATTAGTTTACAACTTTGAAGGCCTGATGCCCTCTTGTTAAACTGATCTGTTTAATACCTTCTCCACCTCGGCATTTGCAGAGGTAGACATTTCTGACGGTGGCATTTCACTCAAAGGGTGCAGGATTTCCTTCTGAAAGTTTTTTCAACTTTTTGTGAGACGCGGTTATGTCGGTTTTACGTTTCGTCTTCTGCGTACAAGTTATTTGTCTCAAATGTACTAATTCCCTATTCTCGATTCTCTAATTCTGGTGTAATTCTTGTGTTTGTTTGTTTGTTTGTTTCGTATGCTACGCCAACTCTTTGCTAGCTCCAGTGATGTTCTTCCCACGTCATGAGTGAAATCCACGGAGGGTTCGGAAGCTGGAACAAATCGTTTTATGCATGATGATGAGGCTGAGAATGATGATACTCATGGAGGTTCGTGTGGTTTGGTACTGCGTGACTGCGTGTTGTGTGTTGCTTGCCACGCCCTTATGAAGACGCTTTCATCACCCCTTTTGTTTGACGAGGATGAAGATGATGGTATGATGATGCTATCGAGGTTCGTGTGGTTTGGTACTGCGTGACTTCATGTTGTGTATTGCTTCTCACACGCCTACGCCTTTCATCACCTGTTTTATCTGATGAGGATGAAGATGATGGTATGATGATGCTATGGAGGTTCACGTAGTTTGGCACCGCGCGACTTCGCCTTGTATATTGCTTGTCACGCAAATGTGAAGATGCTGTCGTCACCCTTTTTGTCTGCACTAGGGTCGTCTCCTAATTGGCAAGCACATAGGTATAACGTAGAGGCATACATTTCAAAACTAAGTCGGTAGGGGGCGGGGGCCGAGAAAGCTGGGATGGTGAAGCTGGTAAGTGCGAAGGCGGGAGAAGGGTGGTGGTGGAGGTGAGATGGATGGCAGGGATTGGGGATGGGGGATGTGAGTGCATGAGATTTTTGGCTAGCGCAGGGGCGGGGGAATGTGAAGATATATATATATGCGAAAGAACAAAGCCATATTTTGCACCTAGTGTGCACGAACCCGAGATTTGTATCGACGGAGGGAGCCTCCAGCTAGCTTATCTCGGAAGGCGTCGAAAAGTTCTAGAGGAACTGTATGCTTACGTCACAAACTTTCTTAGTTCGACTAGAACTGATTTGTGTTTTCTCATCTAACTGACTTCCACCTACGGGGACTGCGTTCAGCCGGTACAGTGGATATAATTATTTCTTAGTCTGTTGTTCTTCCTCTCCCCCCCCCCTCCCTCATCCTCTGTCTCTCTCTGTCTCTCTGTCTCTGTCTGTCTGTCTCTCTGTCTGTCTCTCACACACACACACACACACACGCACGCACACACACACACACACACACACACACACACACACACACACACACACACACACACACACACACACACACACACACACACGAGAGAGCGCAACCAATTAACCAACCAGCCAACAATCATATGACGAAGCATACTTCTGCCACATGTCACCGGTCACAGGGACAGTGCATGCGTTTATGTGTATATGTAGGTACTGTATACTTACTTATTCATACTTTTTTTTCTATTAGGAGACGACCTTTCTGGATGCAGCGTTGTCAAAACTGATATGCATGAATACGCCATGCCGAAAGTAGTCCCCCGGTTGCACTCTAGGAACACATTGATCTATTATTTAAGACCATTGGCTTTTGTGGCATTTACTAGGTACACTCAGACTATTCCCCAGAGAAAGAAAAAACCTCAATCCAATTTATCGCGCGATATTTCACACAACGGCCGCGACGCACGCGTGCATGCTTGTGTGTGTGTGTGTGTGTGTGTGTGTGTGTGTGTGTGTGTGTGTGTGTGTGTGTGTGTGTGTGTGTGTGTGTGCGTGCGTGCGTGCGTGCGTGCGTGCGTGCGTGTGTTAGTTTTAGAGCGAACAAACCAACCGAGAGCCGGGTTTCATTTTTCAACAGAAAAATACAGTAGTGAACGATCAATCCGCCATTACTACAAAAGAACTCAGGCGAAAAAAAAATTATGCAGGCGGAAAAAGCCAGAGAGAGAGAGAGAGAGAGAGAGAGAGAGAGAGAGAGAGAGAGAGAGAGAGAGAGAGAGAGAGAGAGCTAATGCGACAACCAGACAGCAGTTGGTTAAGTTTCAAACTCTGACTTACTTTCGCAGGAAGACAAAAGCATCACCACAAGTCATTCAAATAAACCCAAAAATCCAAAATTACACCTTCAACTGACTTGTTTTTCCACCGCCCAAAAAATCTTACCCATTACCTTAAACTTGCCAAGAGGTTAGTTTAATCTGCTGCAAGTTTGCAAAACGTATCACACGCTGCAGAAAGTTTTGCTAGTCGTATGAGTTTTCCAGTGAAACGCTGCTGGGGGTAAACACGGCGCAATGCCCTTTCCCAGTTGGAGACGAAGTTGGTTTTTTTCCCTCCTCCTCTTAACCAGAGATGATTAACGACTGGCCTGGTAGATATGTCGACCCATATAGCTCAAGGGAATGCAGTTCTGTAACACAAAAAACAAAACAAAACAAAACAAAACAAAACAAAACAAAACATCCCGTTGCTGTCGGTTTACAAATCGAGCTGCAACGGCAAGGCGACTAGGACTTGTCTGTGGTTTGGCTTGGATGTTTTCTAACCAGTGTCTTTGTTTCGGGAAACGTTTCTCGCGTGAGGACAGAAATATACACGAATAATGCCCACTGACAATCAAAACGTTCGTTTGAGACAAGTACAATAAAGTGCAGGCAAAATGAAGAGCAGTCGGCAAGCGACCAAACGCCTGTACACCTTATTGTCTTTGCTGTGTTGTGTAGTGTTATCGGTCATTTTGCGCTGTCTCTCAGAACTCTCTCCTATCTTTATGCCACTATTTCTCTTATAAATGTCAATAAACCCAAAATAGGATGTATATTTTTTTTTGTCCCAACTCTTTTCCAGATCCAGTGGTGTTCCTCCCAGATCATGGGTGGAATCCACGGAGGGCTCGGAAACTGGGGCAATTTTTTTTTGATTATGCAAATGATGATGGAGATGAGGATGATGGTGTGATGATGCTATGGACGTGCATGTGGTTTCGGACTGCGGGACAGGGCCGCATTCCAAGTTTCCTGCCATAGATATCCTTGCCCGGGAACTATGGCACCTGCGGTCTCGGATGTGTCTTACCAAGAAAAGCACCCCCAAAGTCGCACCCGTGAAGTGGGTGAATCTCAACAGCCTCCCCATCAGGCCCGTAGCACGCCCGCTCAGGGTAGGAACCGACATACGCAAGAAAAATCCCGCTTGCCTCGGCTGGGACTCGAACCCGGGTCTCCCGGTCCATGCTCCGGTGCTAACCACTACACTCCGGGGGGCCGACAAACAATAGCGTATTTCTTTTTAAAATTCGTATTAAAAAAAAAAGCCGAGACAAAGTTTCTGTGGAGGTGTCAGCACAAAACGAAACCGCCTCGAGACTGACAAAAAGTGAAAGACGGTGTAACTGTCGGTAATTCCACTAATTCTTCGCCTACCCTTGGGAGGTGGAACTGTCTCGTTTCCTGCTAAACAACTTAACTTACACTTGTCAAGGGGCATCACTACAGACTGCCACTCATCGCCTTCTCCCCCGCTAGGTGAATATAACAAACAGATACTCCTCATTTTTGAAACACGCTGCTTGAAGTTGAAGTCTGCTGCCTTTGTGTGTGTGTGTGTGTGTGTGTGTGTGTGTGTGTGTGTGTGTGTGTGTGTGTGTGTGTGTGTGTGTGTGTGTGTGTGTGTGTCTCTCTCTCTCTCTCTCTGTGTGTGGGTGGGTGTGTGTACATTTGCGTGAGTGTGTGCATGCGTGCATGTATGGTAGGCAGAAGAGGGGGGTGGGGTAGGGTGGGGGTGGGGGGGGGGGAGAAAACGGGTGAAGACAGCAGACAAGATAAAATGTAGATAGGCAGACGATCAGGAGAGAACATGTTGGGACGAGCTCAGTGTTTTGAAATTCCTGCAGCTATATTGTTAAACGATCTAGACACACGTCTGGCATCCAACAACCTTGTGGAAAAAAATGTTTGCTGGATGCGGCTCTGGAACTGCTAGATGCATCAAGTGAAAACATCAGAGACTTGCATCTTGAAGTCAGGGGGTGAAAATGACCCATTCCAAGGTTTCCAGACTGGAATTGTCAGAACTTTTTTTTTTTTTTTTTTAACCAACATTTTAGTTCACACCGTGACGTATTTTGTTTGTTTTCATTGATAGCGAAACACATACAATAGACGGCTCCACTCGGCGAGCCTCAAGGCCGAAGCTCGCCCCTTTATTCTGCCGTGTGTTGGCAAAACACAGTACGTCCATGATGTTATTGTATGGGAAAAGGGGTGATTTCAAGATAAAATAGATTGACGTAATGGTCTTTTTCCTCAAATGACGTCAATGAATTTACTGCTTTCTTTCAATTTATCAAACTACAAGTGCTTCCTTCGTTGTACTAGTGCCTGGCAAAAAGTTTGCCAGACCATGCCATGTGTTGTGCTCATTATGCCGCGGGACCCGATTGGCTGAATTCTGGGGGCTCGACCCTTTTGATTAACAGGAGTGGAGTGGTCCATTCTCGGGTTCCCTATAATTCCCCGTCCGTCTAGGTATGTATTTCTCGCTTGTTTATTCGCTGTTACTCCCCCCCCCCCTCTCTCTTGTCGTTCCGCATACAACCACTGTTATGACAAGATGCATAGCGCACGCGCGTACCCCCCAAAAGCATTAGGATGCCTGCGTTGGCCTGAAGTTCTAACACACAGGCGCCCGTGGCATAGTACGTATCTACTACCACCGTCCCTTGCACGTCTACATGTACTCTTTAAACTGAAAGGTGTCTGAAGAACCAGCAAGATACCACCGCAGTGTAATACCTTCTATGGTATGGTATGGTAAACTTCTCCGCTGCGCACTTATCCATATCTTCCAAGACGCTTGACTGAGGCGCCGCGTGGCTAGAGGACGAAGCAGTGAAAACTTTTTGCTGCAAAGCGCTACTTAATGTGCAGACGTCCACATTGCTATTCGTTCTTATCTGGCGCGTGTGACATTTTGTTTCTGTTTCCCACGCGGCCACCGACCGCAGCTTACTCTCCTTGGAGAGGTCGACATGGGAATATCAACACTCGGCTTTTGTGCGTAACTGTGTACAGGAAGGCGAGACAGGCACCATTAACGAGCCTGCACCTGATCTGAACTCGATTTAGTAAAGAAAACTCTTGAATCTTACATCGTATCCATGGCCAGTTACTACGCAAAACCACGCAAGCAAAATTGAACAAGAAATTAAACTTTGGAATAAACGTCGTATGCAAACAAGTTTGCATGAACTTTTTCAGTCCTTGGTATTTCGGTTACGGCTTGAGCAAAAAAAAAAAAAAAAAAACCAACAAAAACCCCCAAAACTTAGCATGCTATTCAAAACTACGAATTTTCCGTCGGCACCAGAACCCGAGAGCTTGTCTTATTTTAAAGTGCTGCAGGGCCAAGACGTTTTGTGTGGATACAAAAGTTGAGGTATACACTTCCCATTTCATGAGATGCTCGAGCTAGGATCACCACCGAATCTACGATTGGATGGCTTCGTTCTGTGTCTGGGGCTCGCGGCGTTTTGCGAGAATTACCGTGTATGTCTCCAGTTCCTTTCCGTGTGAGGAAAAAAGCCTGTTTAGGAAAGGGATCGCTGTCTTGCCGGTCTAGGCTAGCGTTACAAATTACAACAGGAATCGGTGAGGGGGTCTGGAGAGGGTGAGGGAGGGGGGGGGGGGGGGGTAGGGGGCGGAAGGGTTGAATCGCCACATCCTCGAAAGTACAAAAGAGCATTTCTAGATCGCTTAGACATCTACTTTTAAGCTCAAGAGAGCCCTTTCGTACTTGTATGGCATATTTTCACTATTGTTATTCCTTTCGGGAACATAAGGCCCAAAGTATTGCGGGCCGAAAACAATACGCACACGCACGTGAATCGGACGCATTCTCTCTCAAACACCAGGCATAAACACAGTAAAATCACCAGCCAGTGGTCAGCTCAGTTCCTTAGGTTTCGAATTTAGAATTGCATTACTTGAATTTTGTGGGCTGCACATTTCCAAATCAGAGGGCGAGTAAGCCGGAGTACCCGGAGAAAACGCCTGACGGTCAGCCCGAATAAACGGTGCGACGTACTTGAGCTGAACAAATTCTTTGCCGCAAGTGGGACTCGAACCCTCAACCTCTCGCATTGGTGGCAGAAGACCAGCTGCCGCCTCGGCTGCTTCCTCCAGCATCTTCCATCCCTGCTATCCACTTCACTACACAGAGGTATTTTTTACTCCCCGTCATGCACTACTGTCTGGGGATTAATAACGGGAATAGCCGTAGCCAGCCTTTGCCGTAGGTGGACCAGTTGTTGATGGAACAGCACAAGCCAGACTTTGGGTTCGAGACCTTGCGCACAGTCTCGTGTTTGAAGAAGGGAGCGGCCGGGAGACTCCGGCGTTGAAGACATTGCATTCCTTCACGACTCTGCAGGATGCATCTCACCAGACTAGAAATACTCTAACAGGGCAACCCCTTGTCATTGGCGCTAAACGTTTTTGTCTGCTCTGTGTTTAGCTTGTAGTATTGTTTTTGGTCTGATTTCTCAGCGGAGACACAACGCAGCAAGTGTGCAATTTTTAAAAGACTTGGTTTTTCCTGATAGCAGAAAACACAGGAAATTAAAGCATCCAGAATACGACCCGTGCAAATGGAGAAGACTTTTTTTTTTCAGCGATGAGATCACGGGAGGCAGTCAAAATGGCGGCGGAAAAACAAAGTGTCACGTACTGTCAATCGAGTTAAACGTACACACGAGTGTTCAGGTGAAGTACATCTGATCCTTTTACAGGGACGCTGCGTGGGAGTTACGCTCTGGGGACTTAGACTTCTGAGATAAATGGCCACCTGAGAACGACTTTCCTATTTTGGTTTTCAATCCTTCTTTTTGTCGTTTGGGTAAAAAAAAACAACCCAAAAACAAAACACCACCACCACCACCAACAGAATTAAAAGTAATCCCAAGACAATTCATTGGCGAGGGTTTTGGAAGGGATCAGGATCCCGTATGATTAAAATAAAAACAACAACCCCAAAACAAACAAACAAAAAAACCTAAAGTGGGATAAATGTGTCTGGTGACATTTCCGCTAGGAGGCCACACTGTCGGCAGAATAATGCCCGCTGCAAATTTGCATCAGATGGTTGTTTCATGTCTGCAACGTTGTCACAGCATGTGCATCGGTTATTGTTTGTGTGCAAAGCTGCTGGCTTCAAAGTCAGCCGCAGGGTTTTTTGGGGTTTTTTTTTTGACCGGTGTTGGTAAAAAAAAAGTTTTTGTCTTTGTTTTTGTCCTCTCTCTCTCTCTCTCTCTCTCTTGTTGAATCTTGCTTACATGCGTATGCGGATGAGTGCTTGAGAGAGAGAGAGAGAGAGAGAGAGAGAGAGAGAGAGAGAGAGAGAGAGAGAGAGAGAGAGAGAGAGTCTCACCTGTAAATATTTGACCTCAATGTTTTAATTTTCTTTGCTAGAAGTGTTTTAGTAGTGTGTTGCAACGGCAAGTTCGTAAATTGACGTTCTTCTCTGTCAAAACTTTAATCGTTGGGAAATAAAGTTTCATCATCATCATCATCATCATCATCATCTCTCTCTCTCTCTCTCTCTCTCTCTCTCGCACGCACACACACACACACACACACACACACACACACACACACACACACACACACACACACACACACACACACACACACACACACACACACACACACACATACACACACACAACCGTTCCTCGTTGCTTACCACCGAAACCAACATCTTTACATTGCTTTCATTCTTTTTTTCGTATAGCCTCGTCTCCTCTCTCACGAGCAGCACTTGTTGAATTCCAGCGAGTGAAAACGAAACAGACAGAAAAGACAGAGAGAGAGACAGACCCCTTATCCCTTGGTCGTAGGAGAGCCCATATGTCTCCCAGGGGGCCGTGTTTTTCTTGTCGGTTGAGTAAGCTGTCTCCTCTTTCTCTCTGATCTCCACCAATACGGCCCCGCTGAGACCAGCCATAGAGGTCAGTGTTAAAGTTGTGTGGCGTGTGTGTGTGTGTGTGTGTGTGTGTGTGTGTGTGTGTGTGTGTGTGTGTGTGTGTGTGTGTGTGTGTGTGTGTGCCTGCGTGAGAGAGAGAGAGAGAGAGAGAGAACGAACGAACGAACGAACGAACGAATCTTTATTTTACAACGGTAAAAAAGGTGTTGGTCGTCAGACCAATTTTCAACCTTGCCGTTGCTAATACTACTCAAGAAATGTAAAAAAACAACAACTTTGGAATGAAAAATTTAATGAGAATGAAAAGTACTTCACACACACACACACACGCACACGCACACACACACACACACAGATGCGTACACCCGTACGCACACACGCGCGCGCATACACACACACGCACACACACACACACACACACACACACACACACACACACACACACACACACACACACACACACACACACACACACACACCACCGATACAATGACTAAGCTAGTTGCAAATCACACAAAGGTAACAGGCCCGTAGGAAAGGCCAGACCAAATAGTGTATAAAGGGCAATTCACTAGAGACAGAAGTGAAGGGAAAAGACTTAAAGTGATAGCAAGCAAAAAAAAGAAAAAAAAGAAAAAAGAAAAATGCTTTTGACTTTTGGTGAACTAGACTAAAAAAAAGTGTCTGAAGAGGCTGCCCTTGAAAGAGAAGAGCGATGTTCTGTTTCTCTTGTTATCTGGAAGGGAATTCCGGACCATACTTCCAGAGTAGCAAAAACTAGACTTAAACATGTCAATGCGTGGGCGGGGTACCTTAAAGACATGCCCCGATCTGGAATGTTCAGATGTTGTTTCTGTGAAAAAAACAAACATGAAGATATTCTTGGCTAAGGTGTTTACATAGTTTGTACATGAACACACATTTGTTGTATTGAAGGTGTTGTTGAAGAGGAAGCATTTGTAGCATTCTTTGGTCTGTCGAGAGATTAGGGTTGGGCATGGTTGAGAGAGAGATTTAAATCTTACTCATCTTTTACTCGTCTAAGCAGCGGCGTGCCCCAGGGCTCAGTCCTCGGAGGGGGGGGGGGGGGGGGGGGGAGGGTGGTGGTGGGGGGGGGGGGGGGGTTTGCCAAAAATCGAAATCACAATCCGAGCGTTCAATTCAATTCAAACTGAATTCAATAATTCTTTATTGTCCTCAAGGGGAGGCAATTTAGTTCGGCGTAAAGACAGTCTTAAGACGCGACTACAACCCTTCAATGTAAGATAACTGTATCACAGTGCACACTCATACCCTCACACACACGCACTCGCACACAGACACAACACATGCGCGCACACACTCACACACATACACACACACTTACACACCCAATTTAGGCCAACACTCTACCAGCTCTGCTACCGCGGCTCCAGAAACTTGAGAGTTTTTCAAAACTTAACAGAATTCGGATACTTTCGGATATATTTCTTTTCACAGAACACCAAATTGCCTGTCTGGATTAAGGTCACAGCTCGTGAGGAATTCTTACTTACCTGTTATTTTGAAGCCAAGTTTTGGCTAAAAAAAAAAGAAAAAAAAGCAAAACGCAAAATGTTAAAGCTCTGATACAATAGACAGTGAGTATTATTATTATTTTTGGCACGAACGAGAAGCGGTTGAAAACGGTCACGTTACGAAATAAACTTGATGTTTTTTGTCCAAACCCCGTGATTGGATATTTTAACCTGGCGAAAAGTGTAGGGGGGAAATTGTTACCGTCCCTGGCGACTCTTCTCAATGAAGAAGAGGAGAAAGAAAATTAATTACAAAAAGCCTTTCCACAAGGAGACGAAGCAGCCCTAACGCTTAGAATAACCACAGTTTTGCTTCAAGGGCAAGGTCATGATATGGGATTGGGAAAGAAAGAAAGAAAGAAAGAAAGAAAGAAAGAAAGAAAGAAAGAAAGAAAGAAAAACCTGGAGCAGAAAATATTTTTCAGAAGAAATGCATAACTTCACCGGCCATGTAAAATTCTCTTAGACACAGAAGGGCGGAAATTAGGGTTGTGAAAGGAACCAACAATTTTCAGAATTAATCCCATTACTGCCCGCTAAAAGCAGGAAATCTTTCTTACGAAAGCCGGTTCTTTGATAAGGCGATTTGCCGGAAAGATATGACAGGTTTCATAATGAGAAAAAAAAAAACAACAAAAAAAAAAACGGAAGGAGAAATTCGAAGAACGGCTTGGGCGTCTTGCTTTGAGGTGGCGATGGGAAAAAAATACCTTTCATGTTTTGATTGCCACAACATTAAGGTGCAGTGTGACCCTCAGCGATGTGCAGAATACAGGTCAACATGCACGAAGAGTTAGCGTGAGGCAGACTAGTAAAGTCAGGTTTTGTTAGCAGCTTAAAGCTTTTAAATAAAGTATTATATAACAGTGAAATTAAAACACACTTTGGTGTGGCTTCGGTGTAGACCCTATAGACCTTTTTGTGTGTCGGTCGCACTAGAGACTAGACCGATGCACCGGATAACACGCTGAGAATTTGATGATAATAGACGACTCCACTCTTGTCAGCCGAAAGGGGCGAGCCCCCCTTAATTCAGCCAATCTCGTGCCGTGGCATAATGAGCACAACACATGGCACGGTCTGGCAAACTTTCTTGCACAAACATCAGTTTGTCGTCACTTGCACAAACAGAATTTATCAATACAATTACCTGGTATGAGTTTAATACTGTTCTGCCTTTATCTGCACAGAAAGTTTTTATCACTACAGTCAGCTAGCAAGAATTTAATATCTGAACATACACGAACATCTTTTCGTCACCACCTACACAAACAGATTTTATCACCACATTCACATGCCTGACGAATTGTTATCGTATTTCTTCCAGCTCACCTGCAACGCACACCGAAAATATTGTCATCTCCATTCGATTTCACCGACAGCTGCTCATAACAGCGACCGCAAATTTCCAACAGAAGATCTTCGATACTGAGATATTGAAAAAAAAAAAAAAAAGGGAAAAAAAGAAGACGCCAAAAACAGAAGTCACCAAGAACGCAAAATCACAAGCTTTTGTGATTACCTCGCGAAAATGACCAGCGTGAACAAGCCGACATCCACAGTACTAAACCAAACCGGACAGCGACGCTCGGCTGCTAGCATCAAATGCCCATCATTGGGAGAAGTTGTGGTGGGAGAGAATTGGCGGACAGGCTGGTTTGGGGGGAAAACTCAGCCGGATTTTATCGCGTTCTTGCGACCATTTGGTGCCCGTTATTGCAGCGAGAGCCGGGGGCCCGGCCGATACTTATTGCTGCAAATTGTCAATGAGATTACACAGGGTTCCCCCAGCACGCTCGCCGCATACTGAGAGACTGAAGATTGTCTGATGTTGTCTCTTCCCCCTTCACCTCACCTCTTCCCCCTCCCCGGCTCCTCCCCCTCCACCTTTTTCCATCGTTTGCGTCTGCTGTGGTCCTCCACCCCTCTCCAGCCTAGCCCCGTCCTTTGCAGTTTCACACACACACACACACACACACACACACACACACACTGGGCAAAGGGCACATGCACTCTGCAAGAAACTTGGTCAGGAACTCTGTACTGCTATTGGCGAAACTGAAGGGATCTCTTTCTCTCTCTCCCTCCCTCTCTCTCTCTCTCTCTCTCACACACACACACACACACACACACACACACACACACACACACACACACACACACGCACGCACGCACGCACGCACACACACACACACACACACACACACACACACACACACACACACACACACACACGCCATGCCTCTCTCCTGAGTCCATCCATCATTTGCGTCGTCATAGCATCCTCGCGCCCACCCCCTCCCCGCCAGTGCATGCTGAAGGGCTGACGGCTGTGTGATATCCACTAACTCCCGGTTAATTTGTCTCCTTCGTCCATCCCCCTTCTAAGCCCCCCCCCCCCTGCCCTCCTTCTCCCCCTCCCCCTTCACCTGTCCTTGGTCACTACAAACCACAGCGACCACCACCAAATACTTCTCACAGGTGCTTAGTGGGAAACTGATATTAATGTGTCCGTCATTAATCTCTTTAATTTCCGTCTTTGAGGGTCAAAGGCAGGTCAGTTTCTTGATCACTGGGGTCAAAGCCGGCGTATGGAGGTGGGGGGGGGGGAGGTGAGGGTGAAGATTGGAGTCAGCACTCTGCTAATATTGCTAATTACGTGTTACCCCTTTTGTCTTTTTTCGCAGCTGAGGTGAATTCAAAGAAGGGACCTTTGAAAACATAAGAAGTTACAAATCGAAAGGGGTGTAAAACTTCAGACCACCCACTCCTGACGACCCCCCCCCCCCCCCACTTTCAACCCCTAATTCTCACCCGTCCGGTCCCTTAACTCCCTCCCCTTCCCCCGTGCACCCATTCATCGTCATCGGTGCATACTGAACGACCAGAGATTGTCTGATACTCCTCCCAGTCTCCCATTTACTGTCTTCTGCCGTCTCGTCACTTGTGATGAGTCCCCCCCCCCCCCCCCCCGATCTGCACTGACTCAGATCTCTACATTGTTGCCTGATAGCTGGACAACCTGTAAAGCCTGCTCTTAACTGGGCACAGCGCGCGAAACACACATGTGCACACCAGATTCGTTGCGCTCGGCGTGTCTACTAAATACAAAACTGAACACAGCTGTGCTCAGTGACAAACCGATTGAAGATGCACTGTCCGCCATGTTTGCGCGCCGAGTGACGTAGCACAGCCAGTCAGAATCTGTTGTGGAAACCACAGTCACAGTTGTAGCTATTTGAAATCCAGGTTGCTGTGATGACGCCACAGCGGCGGAAACCCCCAAAATTACAAACTGTGTCACTACTGTTGACAGCACTGTGGCGCTCCACGGTGCCCAGTTAAGAGCCGGCTTTAGACCCTAGTCGTGTCGTGCGAGGTCCAGGTCCCTGTTGTCCCGTTCTTGTGGCAGAGGCTCAAGATCGCACTGACATGTTCTCGTGGTTAGGCCGATGTCTTTTTGTGCTTTCGTCACTTGTCTAGTCTTTTAATTTGACTGCGGTCTGTAGACGTTTCAGATACTAATGGAAAATAGACGTTTTAGATATTAGTACCCGGGGAACAAATTGTTTCCTTCCCGTAAAGAACTGAAAGCATACATCCTTCTTGAGTTGGCCATTTTGGCGATGAAGGTGGATCAGGATAGTTTAGGTGTTTGATCGTTAATCAGTTTTTTTTCACCCTACGTAATATGTAATACGTGTTTACTTCAGACTCAGCTGTCACTGACAAAACGCACTGTATTTATGAACAGGTGAGAACAGGTATGAACAGGTGAGAGCAGATGCGGTCACATCAGCCACTAGAACGGATTCTGAACTGGAACCCAAAACGTGTTTGCTGGGTTTCTTTTTCTGATTACTCCGTCTTTGATTTCACTTGGTAGAAGAAGTCGTCACACCTTCACCCTCCTCACCCCACCAAACCCTACCCCCCCACCCCACCCCCCTTCCTACAACAACCTCCCCCCTCCCCTTCTCCCCTCCACACACACACACACACACACACACACACACACACGAAATGGCCATTTTTTGTGTGATTTTATATCGTGATTTTGATCGAATAGTAAAAAGGGTCCAGGTGCTTATGAAATTCGGTGCAGCTGACACCTTGTACGGAATGACACTAGTGACACCCAGAACGGAGCGGACAGCCAGACGACAGGATCGGTCCCGTAATGCGAGTAATGGTCCACTGGTTGGGGCGACCTCGCGCCCGATGTTTGGTGCCGCACTGGGTCGGCTGAAGACTGTCTGATTCCTCTCTCATTTGGGTGATTACTGTCTTTACCTCGTCTCGTGCCTTCCGAGGCGCAGGCGGGGATCGGTGGAGATTCGGTATCGGCTGGACGAGAGAGAGAGAGAGAGAGAGAGAGAGAGAGAAAAGAAGATCGAAATAGTCTCTTCGTTCTTTAAGGGTGTTGTGTCAAAGAGTACGACGTCATAATGGAGTGTGTGGAATTTTTGTGTTTGTGGGCCCGTATGTAAAAGTCGAGGTTAATTTCACCCACGGCTACGGGCCTAACCCAGACCAGGACAAAAGAAACCCCAAAACAAAATTAAATAAAAAAGGGAGCGAAGAAAGGAAGAAGAAAAAATCCTTCTGTAACGGCTTAGGCACCTTCCTGGAATGGGCCCGCTTCCTGATTAAAACAAACAAACAAACAAACAAACAAACAAACAAACAAACAAAAAACAAACAACAAACAACAACAACAACAAAACGACAACAACAAAAACCAGAAAATTTAACCCTAGAGCTAGTTTAGTTCGAGGTTAGACTCTAATCCGGGGCTAAAAGCCTTAACCTCGACTATTACATACGGGCCCAGGAAGGGAACGCGTTGTTTTGCGAGCGGCTGTGGCACGGAATGGATGGATATGGAAGATTAAGATTCGGTCATGATTTCTTCACCGCGTCACAAGTGGCCTTAGAGACCGGGAATGCGGCCCTGTCCCGCAGTCCCAAACCACATGGACCTCCATAGCATCATCTTACTATCATCCTCATCTCCATCATCATGCATAATAAAAATTGTCCCAGCTTCCGAGTCCTCCGTGGGTTCCACCCATGACCTGGGAGGAACACCACTGGAGCTGGCAAAGAGTTGGGGCAGAAAAAAAAAAAAAAAAAAAACAACAACAAAAAAACTAACAACCCAATTTTAGCTTCGAGCGTTTTCTCCTTCTTCAGAATAAAGCTGCCAAGGTTTACCCCTAAAATTGTGATGGAGTCCGCACAAACAAATACGCAATTTTCCCCCATAGTTTTACAAGGCAACATCAAGTCTAAGCAAAGTTGACGCAGTCCACGTGTAATCAGTTTACAACCTTTCCCACGTCATGTTCTGCAGCGAACGCCAAACGCAGCGGAGAGGGGGGAAACGGAATTTTCACCAGAATTTTGTTTATCGTTTGTTTGCTTGCGAAAGAAAACTTCTCTTCCTTTGCATGAGCACTTCG
This sequence comes from Batillaria attramentaria, assembly GCA_018292915.2. NCBI lineage: Eukaryota > Metazoa > Mollusca > Gastropoda > Batillariidae > Batillaria > Batillaria attramentaria. The sequence goes on along the minus strand of JACVVK020000298.1, from coordinate 322,116 downwards.
GCGAAGCAACCAAGCCCTCCCCCTCCCCCTCCGCCCTTCCATTATTCTTACTTTGTCTTCAGCAATTAGTGAAGGTTGTTCGTCACCTAGACGACACTAATTTACTCGCTTTCAGGTTGCAAATTCTGTTTAGCCTCACTCAGTTTTTCCACTTACCTAGTACCTGGTGTCCTAGTATTTTAAAGAGGTGGAAATATGGTAACTGCCGGTTATGCTGGGACAACACGTTCAGAGAAATGTTTTCTACGAGAGGTCGACGTGACCAGTGTTTATTTTTAGACCTGCTGCCCATCGTCGTCGTCGTCGTCGTCGTCATTGTCATCATCATCATCATCAATGTCCATGGTTCCGAAACCATAATTTATTTCTATTTTTAGACCTGCTGTCGATCATCATCATCGTCGTCGTCGTCGTTGTCGTCATCATCATCATCATCATCATCATCATCATCATCATCATCATCATCTCCATTGTACAGAGCCATCCATTTTTCCCACTGCATACATAGTGTGTTTTTCATCTCGCGGCCTGTCCCGTTTGGAATTGGGATCTTTAACGTGCACACTTGATATTGTACGTGCGTGTGGACACGAGGGCGAGACAGTCTTGTGGTAGTGTGAACGTGTCTGCACCTGAGTTTGACTCGATTTGGGAAGGCAAAATCCAACCAGATTCCTGCCTGCCAGGGGAATCAAACTAGGCAGCTCGGGATCCGAAGTCAGATACCTTAACCACCAGACAAAATCTCCTGTCAGCAAATGACTGTCCGTCCGCCTACCGTCAGTTCGTTCATGTGTCAGTTTGCACACTTGGCCTCTTTCGTGACACTGACATGAGTTTGGAAGCGAATAATGAGCTGGTGCTTGTAAACAAGCGTCTCTGTCTGTCTGTCTGTCTCTCTCTCTTCTCTGTCTGTCTGTCTGTCTGTCTGTCTCTCTCTCTCTCTCTCTCTCTCTCTCTCTCACACACACACACACACACACACACACACACACACACACTTCAAAACCTAGCTGCTATTATTTTTCCACGGTGTTTGCTGCAGGCAGACAGCGAAAGGCAGGTGCCTCTGGTTAGAGAACACAACACAAACACAGCCCTGGTTTGCTTTGTCTTGCCTTTCGCGGCACCGAGCGGCACGTGCTTTATCACCTACACTGATCAAGATGGAGCCCTTCTCCGCCGCAAACAGGCTTCACCTGTTGGGTTCCCGTATGGGCTACTTGTTTCCGCTTCTTAGCTGTCTCACCTACAAAAATCGGCGGGTTGGATTTGATGTTAGGCATGAACGGAAACTGCACGGCTTAAACTCGTAAAATTAGTAAAAAAGAGGCAAGTGCTTAACCTTCCCTTCTTTCTTTCTTTCTGTGCTGTTTTGTGGTCTGGTTTTCAGTGAAAATAGAGCTCGCCACCAGTTTTGCCTGAGTCGTGAATTCGGACCGAGAACCTTGAAAATCAAACGGAAAGTGCACGGCACAAAAATGGCGCGCGTGTGTGTGTGTGTGTGTGTGTGTGTGTGTGTGAGTGAGAGAGACACTGAACGGGGAACCTCCAAGGCTCAGCCTAAGTGCCATGGACCTGATAATTACATAATAATAATTATGCCCTTTCGCCACGGAACTGACGACAGGTGTACGTCAATTCTGCGGCGGAGGCGGAACCGGCAGACGCCCGGTCGTCGGCACTCGATTGTCAACAGCCGGTCGAGACAGGTGCAACAGTGTTCCGTTTCACAATAAAAATTAGGCGAAACAATCGGCCGTTTCGCAAGCAGAACACGATGTGATAAGAGATTGGGGAAGGAAAGAGCTAGACGTGTGCATTTGACGCTTGTTTTGGGGCTAGAGTGTATTGTGGGAAGGCCGCGCGTGTTGCCGTTACGAGTTTTTAACGTAAACACGAGAACTGAACTGAACTGATGAATGAAAGTGGGAGAGTGGGTGAGTGAACTTTAAACATGCAAAATAGTTTTTAGGCATTTTATTTCGAACGACGACAGCAGCAAAAGAATCATCATCATCATCATCATCATCATCATCAGCAGCAGCAGCAAACAACGACAACGACAACGACAACGACAGCAACAAAAACAACAACAAAAAACTCAACATGTTCAATCCCCAGTCTCCTATGTACCGCCTCCACTTTCCCCCGCGCGGAAGAAATTCCAAACTTTAAAAAAAAAAGTAAGAAACAAAAATCAATACAAATCAAAACTCCCGACTGGTTTTGTACACTTGGCTGTTCCGTGTATGCATATTTTCAACTGTACTCTGTCAATCCGTCTGCTGTTTGTCCGTCTGTGTGTGTGTGTGTGTGTGTGTGTGTGTGTGTGTGTGTGTGTGTGTGTGTGTGTGTATGTGTGTGTGTGTGTGTGTGTGTGTGTGTGTTCAGGGTCGCGTATTGGGTGGGCGTAATTTTAACACTGTCTTCTCTCCGGCTTTTGTTCTCTCCCCCAGTGTTTTGCACGAGCCGGAATCCAACTGGCCGTTGTTTGTGCAACTATCTCCCTTTACATCTCCCTTTCACCACAGTCTGTTGGGTCCCGTTTCAAAGCGGGCGACACAGTTTCTTCTTACAAGCGATTTCTGCCCCACCAGCTGTGATGTGGCCAGGTTGCCGGGGGGCGGGGGGGGGGGGGATGTTTTCTGTCCACAGCCATCACGATTTTAAAGACTCTGTGTGTGTGTGGGGGGGGGGGGGGTTGCGTTGGAGGAGAGAGTTTAGAGGGATGCCCTTCGAATCCAGATCCTGAGTCTGATTTCTTCTGATATTAGATGACCCAAGGTTGTAAAAATGGTTGTAGGGTCCCAATTATTAGACGACTTCACTCTTGTCAGTCAAAAGGGTACGTCCCCAGAATTTGGCCAATCGCGTGCCGCGGCGTCATGAGCACAACACATGGCAAGGTCTGGCAAACTGTCTTGCCATACACTACAACAGAAGGAAGAACATGCCATTCAATATGTTTGAAACGTGAAAATAAAGCAATAAGTCCATTGACGTCATTTGAGGAAAATGACCATTACGTCAATCTCTATCATCTTGAAATCACCCCTTTTGTCATAAATTGACGTCATGGACGTAATGTGTTTTACCTACCGTAATACCAAGACTGTTTTTAATTCATAGAAATCTCTAATTTAATTGTTGTGTTGATTATGTATTATCTTATGTGTATTTTTTAATTTGATGTGTATCATTGTCACACCCAAATTTCCTTCTGGGATAATAAAGATCTATTGATTGATTGATATGCACGGCAGAGTAAAGGGGCGGGGCTTTGCCCTCGGGGGAATTGCCCAGTGGAGTCGTCTATTTCGCAAAACAGCGTTAAAGCTTCGTAAGTGCCCCTCCACACACACACACACACACACACACACACACACACACACACACACTCCCCCTTCGCCCCTCAGCTCTCACCACGCGCATTTTCAAGCTGTGGGTCATGCCAGATGGCCATGCTGGGGTTGACAAGTTCCTGAATACCTGGCAAACACTTCACCACGCCTTTCTTAGGCTTGCTGGGCAAACCTGATGTTGGCGCTGAAACTTGTGCCGAAGCCAGGGACCCTCCATCAGAGAGGGAGAGAGGGGAAGAGTCGTGTAAGGCGAAGGTGGGGTTTTAACACGACGAGACGTGTAAATTACTTCGCCGGCACTCCAGGCACCATTAGCCAAATAACTTGGCCCCCACAGCATGTCGCCTCGGTTTTTGCATATTCCCATGTCGCTTTGCGCAAGATTATGAACATGTAACGGCTGTGAGCATTTGAGAAAAGGAGAATGCAGGACTGTTTGTGAGAATGGGGGGAGAGTAAGGGGGAGGCGCCGTTGCAGGTCTACTGTTGTTGTGAAAACATTGTTCGAAAGGAGAGGATGCACCAGGAAAACAAAGGGAAATACGGAATTGAAAAAGGAGGTCAGCTCTTCTCCTGACCTTGCCCGTTGTTGTTGCCCAACGATGCCAATAATGCATGGGCACGTGATCAAGTGTACCATTTTCTTTGCGGAGTGTTTTCCAACATGCAATCCGACTCTCGTCTTTGTTCATGTGGTGTGCCATCGCGATGTCAGCATTGCAGACATTTGTTGAAATCGATGCCTCTGCGTGCGTGCGTACGTGTGTGTGTGTGTGTGTGTGTGTGTGTGTGTGTGTGTGTGTGTGTGTGTGTGTGTGTGTGTGTGTGTGTGTGTGTGTGCGCGCGCAGCACTGCTTGTGGACCGTAGCAATGAAAACTCCATCCTGGCAAAAGCTGGGACAGAACAGAACAACAGCAACAACAACAACAACAACAGCAACAACAACAACAACAACCACCACACACACACACACACACACACACACACACATACACACACACACACACACACACACACACACACACACACACACACACACACACACACACACACACTACAGCCCAGATAGTGAACCCACCACAAAAGATTGTAATGAATCAAAGAAGGGGTTGGGATGAGGAGCGGGGCTAAAAGGGAAAGGGGGGGGGGGGGAGCCGGAGGGGATAAACCAAACGCCCTTCTTTCGTTCGCTTTGGCTGGACTTATATTCATACACTCACCTATCTAAACCCGCCAACCTACATTCAAGTTCCTACATCCCGATCCGCCATGTCTTTAAACTAACCCTCCTCTCTCTCGCGCGCGAACAGTCATTACTAGCAATTGTCGCAGGCGCGCTTCGGGTCGTCGCCGACTTGTGATCAGAGTGTGATCTTCCAGGGTTAGCAGAAATTGCCTGCAATCACCGTCATTTCGGAATAAGCCAAACAACCGGAGCGGGCACCTCACCACGATTAGGGCAAATTTCATCCTCGCGCGCAAACCAGCTCCTGTCTCGCTGGCGAGCTGGTTCCGGTAGCCGGCACACACACACACACAGAGAGAGAGAGAGAGAGAGAGAGAGAGAGAGAGTCAAAAAGTAATCGTAGAGGGCGGAATGCTACAACTTGTTTCGCCCTGCCTACGTGGCCTGAAGATATCGGGTCGACCTAGAATTCATGGTACTGGGCATGGATACTGTGGTAACTTTTCCGGCTGTTATAGCCACAGCGCAAAAGAACACATAAAGACGTTTGCTAGGGTACATTAAATTTACCAAGAACGCTGTTGGTCATTAAAGAAAAAAAGTTCAAACGGTCTGCATGAATTTGTTCTTCAAAGCCCGTGCAAACATCACGTATTTACTTGAAATCTTCATATTACGAGGAGCCACTTCAAGCCACTATTACGCAATCTGCAGCGGTCTCGGGCCCAGCGGGGAAGGCCCACGCCGTGCGTATCGGTGTCTTGAAGGCGCCGCTACTGGTGTGCAGTGGCTGGTTCTTTTAGTCTTGTCATAGATAGTGCTTGGGCTCCTAACAGTTAATTGCCCTTCGGAATTACTGAAGCCTGCTCTTAACTGGGCACAGCGCGCGAAACACACATGTGCACATCACAGTCGTTGCGCTCGGTGTGTTTACTAACTACAAAACTGAACACAGCTGTGCTCGGTGACAAACCGATTGAAGATGCACTGTCCGCCATGTTTGCGCGCCGAGTGACGTAGTACAGCCAGTCAGAATCTGTTGTGGAAACCACAGTCACAGTTGTGGCTGTTTGAAGTCCAGGTTGCTGTGATGACGCCACAGCGGCGGAACCCCCCCCCCCCAAAAAAAAAAAAAAAAAAAAAACTGTGTCACAACTGTGGACAGCACTGTGGCGCTCCGCAGTGCCCAGTTAAGAGCCGGCTTTACTAAACAGATGGTTTGTTTCGACAATCTGTCGCCTCACATTGTCGGTCCGAAGGATGAACGTGAGTGACTGGATTAGGATAATAGCTGATTGTGGAGTAGAACGTTTTGCATAAAACTGCGCGAAGTGTTAACATCACGCCACTACGGCACCCCGCGCAGTGGCTGCTAACTTCTGTAGAACTGTGCTACTAAGTGGCCAGTTTTCCTTCCTGTCCTAGGGGGGAGCCGCGATAGCCGAATTGTAGAGCGTTGGACTTTCAAGACTCGTCCGGTCGTGAGTTCGAATCCCGGCTTGGGCCAAATATTTGTGATGGCCTTTTCTCGTTGTCCCGTCTTTGGTGTCACCCTTGCTCGGCGGAAAAGGACGTTAAACTCCCACCCACCCACCAACCCTCGTTCTAGAAGTTATCTGGTGGGCAGAATTTATACTAGTCTCACGTGCGTAATGCGCCCTACTGTTTTATGGCCTTCCGTTTCTGTTTCATTTTCTCCTGCTCAATTATTCATCTGGCCGACTGCCACAGCTTGCACCCAAAAATGACAACTGAGCTTCGCGAGAAAAGGTCTTTCCCTTGGCAGTGGACACCGAGAACCTTCCAGGGCGAGTTACTGCTGAACTCAGCTAACTACCAAGTAAATTTGGGGGTTGTACACTGTCACGAACAGGATTTACGTTCGTGCCTATGTTAACAAACTGCTGTTCGTTTATTCTATCCTCCTCCATACTACCAGAACAGCTTGAGGGACCTGATAGTCGTAACGTCCTTCCCTTGGCAGTGGACACCGAGAACCTGCCAGGGCGAGTTACTGCTGAACTCAGCTAACTACCGAGTAAATTTGGAGGTTGTACACTGTCACGAACAGGATTTACGTTCGTGCCTATGTTAACAAACTGCTGTTCGTTTATTCTTTAGTGTGTAAATGTGTTGTTGTTTACCGGCGTGGGGAGCCGGGGTGGCCGAATGGTAGAGCGTTGGACTTCCAATGCTGTTCCTGTCATTTTAGGGGGTTAAGGGAGAGGGCGTGGGTTTAGCCTACTGTTCTCACGGTCTATCTTCGTGTGTCAAAAAGTAGATCTCTGTCAAACCAAGAACCTTCTGCAGCGATGGATAGTTTTGTAGTCTCTCTGCCATGCGGCCATTACATCAGTCCCTGGGGGGGGGGGGGGGCTTTGGAAAGGTGGCGTGGTTTTAGCCCACTGTTCTCACAGTTCGTTTTCCTGTGACAAAAAGTAGACGTCTGTCTGTCACGCCAAGAACCCTCTCGGGCGACGGACTTTAAAAAAAAAAAAAAATTATTTCTCTGTCTTGCTGTTCAACCTCAAGTCTTTTTGCTTGTTTGTTTGTTTTGAGATGGCGTGATTTAAGCCCACTGTTCTCACGACTTGTCTTCGTATCACACAAAAAAATAGGTTTATGTCTGTGAAACCAAGAACCTTCTTGGGCGATGGACTGCGTTTTAGTCTTTCTGTCTCGCGGCCATTGTATCAACTTTTTTTATTTTTCAAAGCTACTATTTTGCCGAGTTTGGTGTTTCTACTATTTGTGGTTTTTGAGAAAAAGAAATGTTAAAGTTTGTTACAGACAGACAGACAGACAGACAGACAGACAGACAGACAGACAGACAGACAGACAGAGGGCTATAATACAGACTCACTTTGTCTTACGAATGTGTTAAACAAACACAAACTAACAACACCCTCCAAAAAAAAAAAAAAAAAGAACTTGTCATAGACAGAGAGACGACAGATAGTCAGATAAACAGGCAGACAGGCAGGCAGACAGACAGACGACGGAGGGCAGTAACATAACACTCATTTGTTACACACGTGAACAACAACAACGAAAAAAAAAGCAAAACAACAACAACAACAACAACAACAAAAACAACACAAGCAAACTAAATAAAAAACCTTTTAGTCTACCGCCCAGCCCGGGAGTCGTGCATCGTTCAGTGGGAACCTCCACTCACACCGTCCGCCCGGTTTGTGGGGCGATTCCTTGATCCCCCGTGTTAGGATCGATCCGAGACCAATACGCCGGCACTGCGAAAAGGCAAAAGCCAGACGCCTCACAACCCCCCCCCCCCTTCTCCCCCTCCCCATTCCCCTAACCCCACTCTCAGCCATTTTGGGCGCAAGTGGCCAGGAGAAAAGCCAATTTTCTGTTTTGTGCACATCAAACAGAGAGGCGGCGGGGAGTGGTCCTGTGTCTAACCCTCCGCCATTGTCCGAGCGGGATCTGTTTTAACAGGGGCCGTCTCAAAGGGTCGGATCGTTTTCAATTACGCTTTTAGCGTCTCGCGCCTTTTTGCCGCGTGAGGAAAGAAAGGAAAGGGTTGCTAATTTAGTTTCCTTCGGGTTTTTTTTTTCTTCAGGTTGGCCCTGAGTGTGGTTTTAGATGTATGTGTTGTGTTTTATTATTATTTTTGGTTTACCTTTGATTTCTGAGTGCCGAGTAGATGGAGTCACATTTAGTATAACATTTCGTACCGCGCATGAGTATACCACGTTTTTGACTCTTTTCCGGATTTGGCCCTCTACGCGAAAATCAGGCAAGATTAACGGCTCTTAATAATAATAATAATGATAATGAGTATTATATAGGCGCTTTACCCAATTTCATGAATCGGCTCAAAGCGCCGCGAACTGAACCCAACACGCACGCTCACGTGAATCACACACATTCTCTCACACACCGGACATAAACACATTACAATCACGTGGTGCGAAGGGTCAGCTCAGCTATTTAAATTTCGGACTTTAGAATTGCATTTATTTTTCAAATCAGGTGAACTGAACATTTCCAAAACAGAGGGGGAGGAAGCCGGAGTACCCGGAGAGAACCCCCGACGATCGGCCCGAATGAACGGTGCCACATACGAGAATGAAAAATTCTTTGCCCCGAGTGGGACTCGAACCCCTGACCTCTCGCATTGGTGACAGGTCTCTTACCCACTAGACCACCGACCGCCCCAGCAGCAAACACGAGTATAATCAAAGTGCGACACTCCCACTGAGCCAAATGTAAAATTTAGTGAAGCTTGCTGCTCAAGAATCTTGGAATATTAGCGTTTAAACAAACTAAGGCAAGATAAACCTGTGCCTTCACGGCTTTTGCTGCAGCGAGCAAGAGTATAATCAAATGCATCACTCCCACTATGCCAAATTGAAAATTGAGTGAGGCTTACTACTTCAAATCACCAGTCAGGATGATCAAGTTTTCTCCTTGTGGGTGTGTGTGGCGTCTTTCCCGACGAGACACATGTACCAGAAACTATGATTTTTCGCTGCTCTCGAGGAGACAAATCACACTCTCTCATCTCTGATCTCTCTCTCTTCTTCTTCCCCGGCCTTCTCACTCCCAGTTTCCCAGCTGACGCTCACTGTACCGTACTTTCGCTCATTCAGGAATCCCCCTTCTCTTTCTCCCCAAGGGCTGTCCCATTCAATTGGATGTCTTATAGTGACGTCGGCGGCAGGGACCCCGAGCAACCCCCAAATCCCCAATCCGCCGAGATCTGTCATATTGATTGCAGTGTACGCGTGGTGAGGTGACACTCAACCACTGCCGTACAAGTGATCTGGTTAGTCCCGCTTCATACTATCTGGCTGGGGACGTGATGCTGTCTTAAAGGTCTGCTCGACCGCACAAACAACAGAACAACAACAACAACAACATCAACAACAAAAAACACAAAATTTAAAAACAACAACATAAAACAATACCACCACAACCACCTCCACCAACACACACACACACACACACACACACACACACACACACACACACACACACACACACACACACACACACACGAACAGCAACATCAACAACAAATACAGCAAAAAGCAACAACCAACCAAACCATTGCAAAATAGCCAAACCCAACAACAACAACAATAAAAACAACAACAAGAACAACAGCGAATAAACAAAACAAAAACAAAATAAAAACCAACCAACCAAACAAACAAACAAACAAACTCACTAAAAACAAAACAAAACGAAAACCCAAACAACCAAAAGACAAACACACACAACAAAGCCCCACAAAACAAACCAAAACAACAACGTCAGCAACAACAGCAACAAGAACAATAAAATCCAAAATGCCAGACAAACAAAACACAACAACATTAACAACACCATAACAACAACGACGACGACGAAAGTGAGAGCAGTTGTTTGCATTCCGTGAACCAGAGTAATGCTGGCAGTTGACCTTTCACTGCGCGTGTCCGGTTGTGTTTTGTAAAGGATGCCGGAATTAATCCCACAATTCCACTGCTAGCACAGATCCTCCATGTCGATTGCAGTGTCCGTGTCCCGAGTGACATGCGCTCACTGCCCCTAGATCCAGTTTGTCCCACTTCACACTTTTGTGACTGGAATAAGATCTGATACCCTAAAGGTCTTGTCAACCGCAGAATCGGAAGAGGTGATCAGCGAAGACCAGAACAGAAGAAGGTGGGTGGGTGGGTGGGTATTTGGGAGTTTAGCGTCCTTTTCCACCACGTAGGGTGATATCAAAGACGGGGCAACGAGAAAAAGGCCAGTACAAATAATTTGGCCATAGCCGGGATTCGAACTCAGTCAGTCACGAACCGAGCATTCAGAGTTCAACGCTCTACCATTCGGCTATCCCGGCTCCCCCAGAACAGAACAGAACAGAACAGAACAGAACAGAACAGAACAGAACAGAACAGAACAGAACAGAACAGAACAGAACAAGAACGGAACGGAACGGGAGAGAAGAAATGGACCTTTTCCTAAGAGGGTGGATGGGTGGGTGTTTGGGAGTTGAACGTCCTTTTCTACCACATGAGGGTGATATTAAGGACACGAGAAAAACGCCAGTACAAATATTTGGCCCTAGCCGGAATTCGAACTCACGACCCGACCATTGAGAGTCCAGCGATCTTCCGTCCGGTTGCCCCGGCTCCCACTTTTTCCTAGGAAGTTTCGACGCTTGGATAAAGACCTGTACAATTTTACGTCAGTTTTGGTCCTGTCGAGATTCGAACCCTCGACCTTCCCGTTTTCTAACGGAACCCAAACCCAAAACGCACGCTCACGTGAACCACATGCACTCACGTAACATTACTGGGCGAAATATCGATCCACAACTGCCAACGACAGGTTTACGCAAGGGGCGGTAATTCCCTCGTTCCCCACCAGTAACCCGTAATCTGGAGGAATCTCCCTCCGAAATGTTCAGCGCAGATGGGAGAGGACATCTGAATTCTTCATTACCCCACCCCTCTTGTGCAGCGAGGGACAGCAATCCGGTTTCCCTTGTGCAATGTATTAGATCAGGGTCTTTCTGCACTATCGGTTCCGACTCCTGTTCCGAGCCTCTGCAGGGCGCCACTAGTTTCGAGCTCCGCCGCAGCAACACGTGTTGCACAGAACTTGACAATCAGCCAACCATAGATAGGCCTCTCCTGACCGAAGTTAATTTTTTTTTATTTTTTTTTTTAGCCAATCAGACACCAAGGTCAAACTTGGCAAACCCACCGTTTACTGGTTGTACGGCGCTGTGATGCTAAAAATAGACGAATAACAATGAATAGAAATGAACAAGTAGGTGAATGAATTTTGCCAAATACATAAGCACATTTTGCCAAATACATACCTACATTTTGCCAAATATATACCGATATTTTGCCACATTTTGTCCAATAAATGAACAAATTGCCACATTTTGTCAAACAAATGGATACATTTTGTCAAATAAATGGATAATTATGTTCAGCCCACATTTGAAAAATAAATGCAATTCTAAATTCCGAAATTTAAATAGCTGAGCTGACCCTTCGCACCACGTGATTGTAATGTGTTTATGTCCAGTGTATGGGAGAATGCGTGTGACTCACGTGAGCGTGCGTGTTGTGTTCAGTTCGCGGCGCTTTGAGTCAATTCACGAAATTGGGTAAAGCGCCTATACAATACTCATTACTATTATTATTATTATTATTATTATAAATTTTGTCAAATAAATAGATAAATTCGGCCAAATAAATAAATAAACAAATAAAATGAATAAATGGATAAAGCCGGGCATAGCCCCCCTCCCCCCCCCCCCGGTCCTCCCCCCCCCCTCCCTTCAGGCAGACCGGCCGGCGCCCATCCATCCAGATGACGCACCCGTGCGACGGATACACACTTCCGTGTATGTCCTTCGAATTAGCACGGGCCCCCCGGACTCGGCGTCTCCGCGCAATCAGGACGGCATTGATGGCCCCCCTTACAATCGGCCTCCACAGCACACTGGGGAACTATTGAATAAAATTTGACAGTGCTCTACACTGTTTGAACTGCAAACACAACTTCCATGCTCCTTGAAGACAGCCAGACCTCGCGCTCGCACGGTTTCTTTTCCCGCCGAACTTCTGTCCAAGGGTCTACATGGCTGACGCGATCGTGAAGACTTATGAAGTGATTCATTCGTGAGAGAGAGAGAGAGAGAGAGAGAGAGAGAGAGAGAGAGAGAGAGAGAGAGAGGGGGGGGGGCGGGTGTAGGTGGGTGGGTGCTTGGGAGTTTAACGTTCTTTTCCACCACCTATGGGTGATATCAAAGACAGGGTAGCGAGAAAAAGGCCAGCACAAATATTTGCTCCTGCCGGGATTCGAACTCTGGACCCTAGCATTGAAAGTCCAACGCTCTCCCGTTCGGCTATTCCGGCTTCCCGGGGAGAGAGAGAGAGAGAGAGAGAGAGAGAGAGAGAGAGAGAGAGAGAGAGAGAGAGAGAGTTCGTTCAAACACACACTGCTCTTCTTTTTCGCTTAATCTCTGCGTCAGATTCTGAAATCTCTGCGTAAACGACGCGCATACAGTCTTCACAAAAAGTTAAGGACCAGTCAACATAATGGGTGGCAGTTTCAATAAATCAGAAAAAAAATAAACGAATAAGATTTTTCCCGTAAAATTCGGTAGCAAGGTTAAGGGGTAATTAGTGAACATGACGACCACTGTGTGGATGGCACGTGCGCGTCACACATCATGCTTGGCGCGTTTGAAAATCTTCAATTTCGGCAAAACTAGACCGAGTTTCAGTGTTCAGTGAGCGATACCTGGGGCTTTCTGCACGGCAAAAATGAGATGCAGGTCAAAGAATGCATCCCTGGTTATGAACTGTGCTCATTTGTTTGCCTACATATTAAGCCGCCGTTTCAGCGATGTTCAGCACTACGCCAGCATGCCACCACGACAAAAGTTGAATGATATTTGCAAGTGGTCCTTAACTTTTTGTGAAGGTTTTATGTGCGTAGTAAGGAACACTGGGGGTAGAGACGATCTGGCAGAAACGACGAAAGTTGTCTTGCAGCCTGGCTTGACGGTGTAATGGTGAATGAGCGGAGAAGAAGAAGAAGAAGAACCGGGCAGAAGTCACGCAGGGAAAGAAACCGTGCGGCCCGTAACGTGATGGGGAAGCTGTTGCTTTTTCCAATCCAACTCCCTCGCAGTGCAGTCTTACGGATATTGCGTTTGAATCGTGATGTTTGGATAGAATACTTTGATCCAGTGCGCCGGTATGTAATGGACGTTTTCAAAGAGTCGGTTACAGGCTGTGGCTCCGTTTTGAAGGAACGTGTTTAGAGAGAAAATATCTTCACGGACTGTAAGAAAAACTAATGCTTTTTCCTTTAGACTGAGAAAGGCGTGTTAATCAGAGTGTAAACGTTTGGTTTTTTTAATGTCCAGATGTGGACAAGGGCGTAGAATGTGTGATCGAATCTCTGGCTGATGAAAATCTCGGCAGGGCAAAGCTTGAAGAGATCGACAGTAAGGTTTAAAAGTTCCTGAACTAAAATCAAACTTTGTTAAATTGAAGCTATAGGCATTTCTTGGAATACGAAACCCAGAGGGAGGACGAAATACCAACCAAAGTTATGAAAATCAGTTATGTCTTGGTAATCCCGTTTTGACCCATGGCACGTACTCCAGGAGCACCGCCCCCCCCCCCCAAACCCCCCGCCTCCCTCGTTAATTCTTGCCCCTTTGAGTTTTGCGTAATGGATCCAGATCGACGTGTGTTGTAGGGTGGGTGGGTGTTTGGGGGATTAACGTCTTTTTTTCCACCACATACGGGTGATATCAAAGACGGGGCAACGATGAAAAAGCCAGCACACATATTTGGCCCCAGCCGGGATACGAACTCACGACCCGAGCATTAGAAGTCCAACGCTCTACCATTCGGCCACCCCAGCTCCCCGACGTGTGTTGTAGAAAATGACTCTACTGTCTCTAATCTCCACCAGGGGTCTAGTGAAAATGGGCATGCTTGTGTTTCCTGTGCTACTCCGCTTCAAAAGTTAGCACCGCCAGTAGCTGTACAGAGTGTTTCCAGACAGAAGCACCGAGTGTTTCCATTTTCAAATTTGAGTAACGCCGAGTGTTTCCAACCGACTTCAGTTTGTCGGCGTGAAACTGAGAAAGGGGTCTTTTATCAGACAGACAACGACTTTGACGAACGCGTTACTACAATACAAACACGTGTGTACTCTCATATTTCAGACATAATTATGGCTATATTGTAGCAGTCATCGTCGAAACGTTTACAGCGGAATACTACTACTACTGCTACTACTACTGCTACTACTACTGCTACTACTACTTATAAGGCGCCCGTCTCTGAAGAACAGACTCAGAACACACACACACACACACACACACACACACACACACACACACACACACACACACACACACACACACACACACACACACATGGACAGAGGGTCGCAGTTATCTGTGGAAAGCCTGACGGAACAGGTATGTTTTGAGTTGTGATTTAAAGGCTGACAGTAGCACTGGAAACACTCGCGTCCATTTTGATTACACCTCGTCCTTTACGCCCGCAGTGACAAATGACGCAGGTAACACGTGATGTAAACTATAGCCTGCACGGACAGGTAGGATGTGTGCAAGAAGCTAATTTCCTGGATCGTCTGGAGTCTGATATTTCATTCATCTTTGATGGTCGGTCAGTGTTCTCTCAGTTGCACTTGTTTCGTGAGAGAATGCACTTAACTAAGAGACTCATGAACTCTGTCCGCCCTCCCCGACTCTCTCAGTCTGTCCTGTTTCTTTGTGTCTGTCTGCGTCTGTTTGCGTCTGCCTGTGTCTGCGTCTGCCTGTGTCTGTGTATGTCTGCCTGTGTCTGTCTGTGTCAGTGTCTGTGCTGGCAGTCTGTGTCTGTCTGTGTCTGTGTACGTCTGCCTGTGTCTGTCTCAGTGTGTCAGTGTCTGTGCCTGTCAGTCTGTGTCTGTGTACGTCTGCCTGTGTCTGTCTGTGTCAGTGTCTGTGACTGTCAGTCTGTGTCTGTCTATGTCTCTGTATGTCTGCCTGTGTGTGTCTGTGTAAGTGTCTGTGCCTGGCAGTCTGTGTCTGTGTCCGTGTGTATGTCTGCCTGTGTCTGTCTGTGTCAGTGTCTGTGCCTGTCAGTCTGTGTCTGTGTACGTCTGCCTGTGTCTGTCTGTGTCAGTGTCTGTGCCTGTCAGTCTGTGTCTGTGTACGTCTGCCTGTGTCTGTCTGTGTCAGTGCCTGTGCCTGTCAGTCTGTGTCTGTGTACGTCTGCCTGTGTCTGTCTGTGTCAGTGTCTGTGCCTGTCAGTCTGTGTCTGTGTCTGTGCCTGAATCTGTGCCTGTCTGTGTCTGTCTGTGTCCGTTTGTGTCTGTCTGTCGATCTGTCTGTTACTTACTCGTAATTCGGTTAGTCATTTGTTTGCAACAGCTTACTGAAATTGGCAAATCATTCATGTCAAATCAATTCCGTTGTAAAATTATGTTCGTTCGTTCGTTCGTGCTGTCTGTCTGTTTTTTTTTTTCCTTCTTCTTCTGTTTCCCTCTCTGTCTCTTTCTGTCTCCACCTGTCTCTTCCTGTCTGACTATCTATCTCTTGTGTGCATGTCTTCCTCTGATTACGTGCCTATGTGGTGGAAAAGGACGTTAAACCCCCAAACACCCACCCACCCCACTCTGATTACGTGCGTGACAGTTTCATCTGTGCTCACCTCCTTGCTTTTAGAAATTTGTTCTCCTCGGTCCCCAGAAGCCAAGAATTCATGAAATTCATAAGCGAATTCATTTCCACGAATTCATGAAACTGTAAAGCAGAAATTGGCGATTGGAAGAAAAAAATGATCGACTCCAAGAAAACATTTTACGCCCACACTTCTCCTTCCTCCCTCATTCTGTAACAACCTCCCCCCTCCCTCTCCCCCTCCCTTTCCATAGCTATGACACGCAGTCAACAGCCGGCAGGATGAAAAAGATGACTGGTGCCGGATTGCAAATAATTCCGCGAACGGAAATTCCCGGAGTCTCCTGAGCTTTTCAGCGGATCGGCCTTTTTGGACTGACAAGAACAAAAAAACAAGCGTGGTGTCATCTAGTTCCTTGAAAGAATTAACATTGCTGGCCTCCAGGGCCCGCGTGTAAAAGTCGGGGTTAAGGAGTTTAGCCCCGGTTTAGAGTCTAACCTCGAACTAAACTAGCTCTACGGTTAAATTTTCTGTTTTTTTTTTTTTTCAAATCAGGAAGCGGGTCCATTCCAAGAAGGTGCCTATGCCGTTATAGAATGATTTTTGTCTTTCTTTCTTCGCTTTCTATTTTCTTATTTTGTTTTGTTTTGGGGTTTCTGTTGTCCTAGTCTGGGTAAGGCCCGTAGCCGTGGGTAAAAATTAACCTCGAGTTTTACATACGGGCCCAGAGTGTGATGCAAAGTTCTAGTAACCGCGCGAACTCTCACGAAAAATCGCTCCATAAATCTTTGTGAATCCCTGTGTCTTAAGAATCTCTTTCTAGAGACAACTTGCACAGGGTTTTTCGCCAGACAGAGAGTTTCGAGATAGTGGCTCGAGGTCTGACTGCCGCGGAGCGTGGATTCTGAAGCCCTAGCTCAGTGACAGTTAATGCACTTGCACTTGACTTGCCCCAGCGAATAAAGCAGGGTAAGAAATTTGAAAGAGAAGCTTGCAGGGGTGAACACTGAGGGAAGCCCTTCGCGATCTCATTACGAGTTTCAGAGCAACAGCACTGAACGTTGTCTCTGCCTGCCTGCCTGCCTGTCTGTCTCTATCTGTCTGTCTGTCTGTCTGTCTGTCTCTCTCTGTGTTTTGAGGGGGCGGGGGGAGGGGGGGCGGGCTAGGTGTGTCTGTCTCTTTTTATACATGATACAGAGGTTATGCCCACACAAACTTTCATTTCAACTCTCCCTCTTTCCGTGTCTCCCTCCCTATCTCCCTTTCTCTGTCTGTCTGTCTGTCTCTGTCTCTGTCTCTGTCTCTGTCTCACACACACACACACACACACACACACACACACACACACACACACACACACACACACACACACATTCTTATAATCTTATAAGTCCAAAGCACTCACGCTCTTAAAATTAAAAAAAAACCCTCTAACAAACATAAATGAAAAATGAAACACTAGCACACTCATAAATAAAACTTAATCTCACACACATATCTAAAAGTCTTGTATACTCACACACCTATGAAAAACTTAACCTTACTCACAAAATAATATCCAGTTATTCTCCCTCTTTCCGTGTCTCCCTCCCTATCTCCCTTTCTCTGTCTGTCTGTCTGTCTCTGTCTCTGTCTCTCTCTCTCTCTCTCTCTCACACACACACACACACACACACACACACACACACACACACACACACACACACACACACACACTCCGAACACCCTTCCCCACTCACCCCCTTCTCTCTTCACCATCTCTACTACTCTAGCTGCTGCTGCTGCCGCTGCCAGAGCCGGCTCTCGTACCAACAATTAAAATCTAAAGAAACAACCCACCTGCACACGGGGACATTAGCCTTTTGTCCGCACGGTGCACGACTCTCTCGTAACCGCCCCGCCACCTCACACAATACGTTCTCCGCAAAGCTGAAAGGCTGGCCGGCTTCTCGATCGATCACTTCCCGGTCACTGTTCGTTTGAAGTGTAGAGCCTCACTTACGGGCACACACACACACAAAAAAAGAGGGCTACGTGCTACGAGCATCTAGAGAGGAGTGGAAGGGGGGAAAAAAAAGGGCTTAATCTTTTGGTGATCTGTCTGTTCGTGTTTCCGCTGGCAAAGTGTTGGCAAAGACCTTGGAATCAAACATGTTTCCAAGATCTTTGGTGTTGGTGTGTTTTGTGACGTGAAATCATAAATCCTTTACAGTGCTTCTAACAGTCAATGCGCACAGCCTTTTCCACATGTCGCAACTTTGGAGTCATTGGTAGTTTGATGGAGGAGGTTATGATATTGAGAAATCTTTTAACAGAATATCAGCGTGGCCAGCCTCCTTTAAAGATAACGATCAGCGAACACATCCTGTGATACTAGTAGTAGTAGTAGTAGTAGTAGTAGTAGTAGTAGTAATAATAATAACTGATTATTGTACAGACGCCGCTTTATCCAGTTTCTTGAATTGGCCCCAAGCGCCGCGAGCGGAACTCGACACGCACGCTCACGTTAGTCACGCGCATTCGCTCACACACTTGCAATCACGTGGTGCGAAGGGTCAGCTCAACAATTTCAGTTTCGGATTAAGAAATGCATTTAATTTCACATTTTGTGGGCTGAACATTTCCAAAGCAGAGAGGGGGGGGGGGAGCCGGAGTACCCGGAGAGAACCCATGACGATGGGCTAGAATAACCTAGTAAGCCTAGTTTAGTTTTTTTTAATTCCCACGAACACAGTGCCTCACACTTTTGCAGGCGCCATCTTTGAGCGAGGAATTTACCTGCGCAGGCAGTTGCATCAAGTATGTAAATCTAAAGCTCTTCTATTTTTAAGTTAATCAGATGTTTTACGCACTCAGGGCTTTAAAAAATAAAAAGCCAGAAACAAAACAAGACAAGACAAAAACAAAACAAAACAAAACAAAACAAAACAAAACAAAACAAACAATAGGAAAAGTCACTGGGTGTGGTAAATCTCAGAAATTGATGTTTTACTGTATCAGTCATATCTTGTTTGAGAGTATAAAGTCCCTTGAACAGAGCATTTGCGAATTACTTGTAACATAATTATTATGATAAACATGATGATCGCAACGCCCTTAGCGACTTCAAACCATTGGATGCTGGTCGCGATCAAAGAGGTTAATTCGTTGTTCGCAATTATAAAGTTCAAACGGACTTTCTCTGTCTCTCTCTGTCTCTGTGTGTGTGTGTGTGTGTGTGTGTGTGTGTGTGTGTGTGTGTGTGTGTGTGTGTGTGTGTGTGTGTGTGAGAGAGAGAGAGAGAGGAATGCCGCCACTCAACTCATCTAACAAGGTCGTATAAACCTGCAGAACAAAGGACAATCTCTGTAGGGCATTTTGCTTTTTGTCGTAACTTCATCACAGCAGAGTAACAAAGATGCTTGAACATAAATTGGACAGAACTTAACTCTCTTAATTGAAATCTTTGAAGACAGGGAGATCTGATGGACCCGTTATTTTTCCAGAGATGGGTATTTTCTTGCCCTGCATGGATGCTATGCTCCACTTTATAAACCCTACGAGATTGCTTTCTTTGATAGGCAAGATTGCTCAGGTATAGGAGACAGTTTCCTGCTATGACCTTTACAGGCAAGGGTGGTGACGAGACTGAAACAACGTGGTACGCAACACTTTGTCAATCCTTGATGCGTCATATTTCGGTCTTTAGGGGTCTGACTGAGCCTTTGTCCTCACCTGATTGGAATTTGACTCCATAATAGCCGTCGATATAGCACCCGTCCTTCACGGTGGCTTACAGGTACTGCTGGCTCCTGTTTTCCTGGTTCCTAAGGATGAAGTCGTAACTGGTTAATGTTTGTAAGGCCTTGTCGTTGACGTCAGCCGTTTACTGCGCAAGCATCGTTCTCGCAAAGCGCCCGGATGAGAAAGTTTTTATGCTTTACAGTCGTTTTGTTTTGTAATAGTTGCGCCTCTGATTGCGCTTGCAGGCTCGAAACAGTCTGTCTCCGAGATAAGTAGAGCTTCAACACAGTTATTGATGTTTGACCGGCCCCCGTGGTGGAGTGGTTAGCACTTCGGACCATGGACCGGGAGACCCGGGTTCGAGTCCCAGCCGAGGCAAGCGGGATTTTTCCTACCTAGGTCGGCTCCTACCTAGAGCGGGTGTGCTATGGGCCCAATTGGGAGGCTGTTGCCACACAGCCGAGATTCACCCACTTCACGGGTGCGACTTTGGCGGTGCTTCCCTTGGTATACCACGTCTTATGATGTCCGCAGGTGCCGCAGTTCCCGGGCCTGGTTAATGCCGGGATATTTATGACAGGAAGCGTGGAATGCGGCCCTGTCCCGCAGTCCCAAACCACACGGACCTCCATAGCATCATCAATCATCATCCTCATCTCCATCATCATGCATAATAAAAAAAATTGCCCCAACTTCCGAGCCCTCCGTGGATTCCACCCATGACCATGGAGGAACACCATTGGAGCCGGCAAAGAGTTGTGTCAGGAAAAAAAAGAAAAAAAGAAAAAAAGATGTTTGAACACTCAGCTATTTTGCTCTCGTCGGCTGCACAGAGAGCGTGTGCAACGTAGTGGTCGAGTATGACCGCAACTCTGTCAACGGCTGCTGTGCTTTTAGCTTCAATCAACTCTGCGCAAGCGTGTATGTGGCATTATCTGTCCATATACAATGGTGTGATGCCAAACACCACCAAAAACAGCTCACAACTATCTGCTAGTCTAAAAATCTTGAACTGATATTGGGTCTTCAAGGTTGGTTCGTTGGTGGCTTTTCTGACCAGTCTTAGGGGGTTTCTGTCTCTCTCCACCACGTACGGCCGCAGGCTTACCAAGTAATCCTGGTTCCTCACAGAGTAAAGGTTGGATGGCTTCGACTATGATGGTTGAAGCTGATGGTGTTTTATAGCAAAATGCAAGCAGTTCAGCGTAGGAACAGCCGCGAATTAGTCTTTGTGGCTTGCGCGGCTTTAAGCCCTAAAACCTCACTCACCCCTCACTCAGCGTAGGAGGGGTGAGAATTTTCGGTTGTAACGTCTTTTCTCCACAGGGTGGGTGGGTGTTTGGGGGTTTAACGTCCTTTTCCACCACATAGGGTGATATCAAAGACGGGGCAACGTTGAAAAAGCCGGCACAAATGTTTGGGAGTTTAACGTCCTTTTTCCAACACGTATGGGTGATATCAAAGACGGGGCAACGATGAAAAAAACCAGCACACATATTTGGCCCCAGCCGGGATTCGAACTCACGACCCGAGCATTGAGAGTCCAACGCTCTACCATTCGGCTATCCCAGCTCCCCAAAGGTTGCCACACAGCCGAGTTTCACCCACTTCACGGGTGCGACTTTGGGGGTGCTTCGCTTGGTATGACACGTCTTATGATGTGGATGATTAGACGAAGGTTAGACAAAGATATTCAACTAAGTACACATAATTAAGCTTAAACAATAAAGCGAAGAAGTTTTCTTTTTGTCTGGTGCTCACGGTTAACGACCTGTGTCAGCGGGTCAAGCCTTGTTTACCCCCGCCACGCGATAAAGACAGAAGCACCAGTAACGACCCCCGCTTGCTTCTTTCAGCTCCCCTCCGTAATCGCTCCAATGAGATAATATTTGCTTTTTCAATAAAGGGCTCATTCCCTAGGATCATTATATCGACTCAAGGACAGGGCCCTCCTCGCAAGGTTTCCAGCCTTTTAATGGGGGGGGGGGGGTGTCTCGGCATGACGAGCGGGTTTCAGAAAGGGGGTAAGGAGGTACTCGTTCTCTGTTAGTGTAGGCTGGAGCGTCCACGATGGACCGTCTTTCCTGTGATCAGAGATTGGAGGGGGTGTGACGAGCAGCGAGAACAGCCTTTTCTACAGCAAGAGAGAGAGAGAGAGAGAGAGAGATCTAGGGAGCTCCCTCAGCTTTACTTACTTCCATGTTTTCGGCTTTAGCGACGCCTTTGTTCAAATAAATAAATAAATAAATAAATAAATAAATAAATAAATAAATGTGTTACAAGTATCAAATGAATACTGATAATAATGTCTTACACTACCACAGAACTGAAATGGAAAATACAAATATACTCGCGTGCCCCCCCCCCCTCTCTCTCTCTCTCTCTATATATATATATATATACAGATATAGACGTGCGTGCGTGTGTGTGTGTGTGTGTGTGTGTGTGTGTGTGTGTGTGTGTGTGTGTGTGTGTGTGTGTGTGTGTGTAGAGTACCGATCATTACCTTCCTTCCTGTCAAAAACTGGAGTGGGTGTGATGGGCAACTGGAAGATGCCTTTAAGATCAGAGATTGAGTAGGGAGCGTGTGCAGTAACGAGAAGAGCCTCTCTGAGGATGCGGTTGTTGAAAATCGAGAAGGACCCTCGTTACCGGATCAAAGCCTGATCGGAGGGGGAACGATGCAGTGGGAGAAGAGCTCACCGGACTGCTTTTACTGAATTGGAGGGGGGTATGACGGACTGGGAGAAGAGCCCACGAGATTGTTTCTACAATCAGACCGCCGGGCTATTCTGTTGAAGTTTATGGACATTGTTGTTTTAATTCCGTCGTCTCAGATTGCGTCTGAGCATCATTTCGTCGCGACGAAGTTTTTTTTTTGTTTTTTGTTTTTTTTTTAAGGAGAAGGGGGGATAGGGGCGAGGGGGGGGGGGGCGTCTGTGTGGAACAGATACAGAGCTCTTGGGACCCTCTGGTGAAAACAAAATCGATATCATTTTGAATGTCGACGCCCAGATCTTTTCCTAGTGCTGAGCGTGTGAATAAGATTAAGAGACGCTCATTTCACGCAGCCTGTTGTTGCTGCGGGTGAAATTAATTTTCTTTCATTTGGGACTTGCGCTTCTCATCTGTGTTTTTTTGTTTTTTGTTTTATTTCTTTGCTGCATTTCTGTGTTTGAATCTTGGGGCTTTCACGTGGTGTGTGTGTGTGTGTGTGTGTGTGTGTGTGTGTGTGTGTGTGTGTGTGTGTGTGTGTGTGTGTGTGTGTGTGTGTGTGTGTGTGTGTTTCACGCATGTTTTTCATGCGGTTGAGTTATTTTCTTTTCTTTGATCCTGCGCTGCTCATCTACTTTTTGTGTCTGTTTTCTTTTGATGCCGGTGCATTTCTGTGTTTCAGAGAGAGAGAGAGAGAGAGAGAGAGAGAGAGAGAGAGAGGGGGGGGACGAGTATCAGTGTTAGTATTTTCCATTTCAGTTCTGTGATAGTGTAAGAGATTATTATCAGTATTCATGCATTTGATCTTGTAACACTGTGATGTAACCGATAGTTGTATCTTATTTATTTATGTCGCTATTAGCCCTACTTTTGTTTTGTATATTAGGATAATGAATGGAGCAACTGGAGTGTATGGGTTGAAGACTGAAGACTCTGTGTGCGTGCGTGCGTGCGTGCGTGTGTGTATGTGTGTGTGTGTGTGTGTGTGTGTGTGTGTGTGTGTGTGTGTGTGTGATAGAGAAGGAAACTTGCTGTGACTGCTCAGTCACTGAGTGGCACCAGTGACAAAGACAGGAACCGATGATACTCAGAACGTATGGTGCCCTCTCTTACGCCTCGCGAGGCAAAGTCGGTTCATCTCTTTCCCTCTTTATGATTTATCAGTATTCTGAATTTTCGTGTGTTATACTGAGGTGTTATACTGAGGTGTTATACTGAGGTGTTATACTGAGGTGTTATACTGAGGTGTTATACTGAGGTGTTCACTTTGTATTTCTATGCAGGTAACTCATTACTCAGTTTACTGAAGCAGTAATGAATTCTCGTAAAATAGCCAAATATTCCACAATGGTCGTGCGTCTTGCGATTTCAAACAACACTCATCCGAATCTGGAGAAAGAATAAAACGGACTGAAGAAGTGATGGCTCAGAATAACGTTGCACAACGTTTCCACGGAGAACGCACTCATGTGGAAGCACCCGCGTTCACCGAATAGCGTGAAACATGCCTTTGGAGTTAAGGGCGGTGGGAGGCAGGACAATAACCGGAACAGACCGGGCGTGAAACGCACAGTGTGAGGTCTGCCACGCCGACACAATCCCTGATGCTCTGTCTGGGAGCCCAAACTCGCCCTTCCGACAACCTCCCTCCAAGTCTGTCTCCCTGCCCCCCCCCCCCCCCCCCCCGTTCCCCTCTCCACCCCCCTCCTCCCATTCCTCTACCTCTCCATTGGTAGATTGACTGATTCAGGTCCCGTCCACCCTGACTTTTCTCGCAACAACGACTTAATTAGGTAGTCTGTGCATGCCCGTGTGCACCAGCTCTTGCGCTTGCATCCAGTGGCTTAGCCGTAGTGTTGGAGAAAAAGTACAACAGACAATGGCACAAGACTATACAATACAGGACAGGACGGGACAGTACAGGACAAGACAAGACAATCAAGACAAGACAAGGCAGCTAAGACAATGACCTTCAACAGGCATCACCGCAAGGCAAGCCAAGAGACAATACGAGACAAGACGAGAGAAGATGAGACAAGACAAATAAGGACAAGACAAGACAAGACGAGACGAGACGAGACGAGACGAGAGGCGATACAGTATTCTTGGATTGGCAAAGAAAGGAATGACAGGACAAGAGACAATTCAACGTCCATGAATGTCCAAAGACAAGACAGGACAAGACATGTCCTTGAGGGGCGAAGACAAGACATTACATAACAAGGCAAGACACGGCAAGACAAAACACAAGACACAAGACAGTCTCACGTCCTTGACTCGCCGTTCCTTCCACCTCCCTCCGCCCAACCTGAGCGGACATTAAGCTATCTCACTGTCGAGAATCGATTAGGACAGGAAAGATCACTTTCGGAGGGTCTGCATCCGACAGACCCTTGTAGTGTATCCTTCCCCTTCACCCGGACAGGAATTAACCAGGGAGAGTCCGACCCCCCTCGTGCTGGTAGCATTGTCTGTCTGTCTTTTTTACAGGTCGTTACGTAACGGTGGGAGTCGTGTATGTCTTCGGAGGTTGTCGTGGGAAATGTGCTTAATTCCGTGAAGGTTCTGAGAGTGGGAAGGGACACAAAGGGAGGAAGGTGTCGTGCTGAACGTGACACGTCTTGCAGAAAGACGGGAGAACAGGGAAGAGGACAGATCTGGAGAGAGAGAGAGAGAGAGAGAGAGAGAGAGAGAGAGACCCACCCACCTTAGCAGTAACGAACAAACTAGTCCCGGACCATTTCTGAACGATCAGCGCGCCTTCCAGTGCACCAGGTCTGCTCTCTCTGTCTTCCTGTCGCATAGACCGTCCCGTTGGGCGTTCAAGTGGCCTTCAGTCTTCTCCACGATTGTCTCGTAACTAAGTCCTTTGGGAACAGAGGCCGGAAGACAATGCAGACGATGACCTAAAGGTCAAGGAGACGCGTCCGGAAGTCTGGGACAGTCTGTGCCGGACAGCCGTTCACTTAGGCTACACAGTATAGATACCGATTGCGAAGAAAACGCTGTATAGTCTTATGAAACATTTTTCGCACGATACCCTGTAAATATTTTAACATTAAAAAAAATCACAAAATTCCAGCCTCCAGACTCTTAGGTGCAAATTCAGCAGTCAGTTTCATCATAGATTTCTGACAGGTGGAGTGTACCATTTTAGCAAAAGGTGCCGCCTCATCTCCGTTTTGACATCGAGTAAACCACTAAAGTAAATTATCTGACGGAACTTGAAGGAACGTCATGGCCGCCAGTTGTCCAGTAGCATGACTTGAATTCCTGTTTTCGACCTGTATCGTTGCCGTGGTCTTCCTCACATACTGCTGACGTTTTTATCGGGTTTTGCTGACGTTCACAATTACGTGTGTGGCCGGCGAAGGGATGTTCATTGGATCTTAACTAATCATCACCAATTTACTTGGTCCTGATGCCTGTCTGTCATCAGTCAGGAAACCAAAACTACGGGCAGCGGGTCTGTCTGTACCACATGACCAATGTTTACGGATGCGGATTTTGAGGGCATTCCGCAGTGACTGTATGCGTCAAGCATACGTTAGGTCATTCACTTGTACTTCAGTTACACCTATCAAAATCTACACTTTGCTTGGGGGAGCCGGGATAGCCAAATGGTAGAGCGTTGGACTTTCAATGTTCGGGTCTTGGGTTCGAATCCCGGCTGGGGCCAAATATTTGTGCTGGCCTTTTTCTCGTTGCCCCGTCTTTGATACTACCTATACGTGGTGGAAAAGGACGTTAAACTCCCAAACACCCCCCTCCCTCTCCCCCACCCCTTTGCTGTGTCTTTCAATAAATCCACTACCTAAAGAAATCACACTCAGTCTGTCGCTACATGAAGGCAACGTGTCTTTTCCCCCCTCAAATATCATCATGAGTTCGATAAGAAGAGATCAGAAGAATCGAAGAATCGTTCGGTCGTGTCTTGGACAATTCTTGTCTGACAATACACAGCTCAAGGATCTGTCTCCAAGAGTTTCACTACAACTCGAAGCAAAGACCAAAGCAAACAGCGAAGTTTCATCAGTCAGCTAAGGCCTTGAAAACTTCGACTCTCGCAGAATTGGGTGTCGTCTGAGACCTTTCGCTACAGACACAGATTACGTCTGGCTAGTTTCTGTCGCGGGATTTAGGACAAGCGAGGGTCTCTTTCTTGAAGCGTAATGGTTTCCAAAATGGAAACCACTTAGGAAAAATGTACCATCGGCGACAGCGTGCAAACTGTCGGATTTCGACCTATTGGTTGCGTAGGCTTGGAAAAGTTCCCCGTCTTCAAGGTTTAAGCTTTAACGTATATAGACCTTTTTGTCTGGACCCTCTCGCGCGCACTCAAGGAGAGAGAGAGAGAGAGAGAGAGAGAGAGGGTGGGGGTGGGGGGTGGGGGAACATCTCATTCCTGGAGCTTAAGTGATGTGATAGGTATAATCATTGGATACACTGGAGTAGTGTTCGTCTCAACATCTGTAATCAGTGTGCCTTACAGATTCTTCAATCAGATGGGAAAATCCAGCTTTCAGCTTCACCCAAAATGAGTGCTTGAAAATGGATTTCCCAAGGAATTTCACCGGCAACACGCAGATCAATAGAAAGTTTCATTCAGATCAAAGAAATAAAAAAAGCCACAAAGAGCAATAGGACCCTCAAAATGTTCCCAAGAAAACCCCAAAGCTTCGGCCAGAGTCACTCCCCCTTCACGAATGATCCAGCCGAAACTACAATAATCCCTCTTCTCCTGAGAAAAGTCCTTTCCGAACTTTTTTTTTCTCCTCCCCGCACTCCTCCTATTTCTTGTTCTTCTTATTCCTTTTAACAAACCTTGAGATAATACTGTCTCAGTGATCTAACACTTGTTCTTCTTATTCCTTTTAACAAACCTTGAGATAATACTGTCTCAGTGATCTAACACTTGTTCTTCTTATTCCTTTTAACAAACCTTGAGATAATACTGTCTCAGTGATCTAACACTTGTTCTTCTTATTCCTTTTAACAAACCTTGAGATAATACTGTCTCAGTGATCTAACACTTGTTCTTCTTATTCCTTTTAA
Source organism: Batillaria attramentaria (assembly GCA_018292915.2). Lineage (NCBI taxonomy): Eukaryota > Metazoa > Mollusca > Gastropoda > Batillariidae > Batillaria > Batillaria attramentaria. The sequence goes on along the minus strand of JACVVK020000298.1, from coordinate 294,876 downwards.
CAAACCTTGAGATAATACTGTCTCAGTGATCTAACACTTGTTCTTCTTATTCCTTTTAACGAACCTTGAGATAATACTGTCTCAGTGATCTAACACTTGTTCTTCTTATTCCTTTTAACGAACCTTGAGATAATACTGTCTCAGTGATCTAACACTTGTTCTTCTTATTCCTTTTAACGAACCTTGAGATAATACTGTCTCAGTGATCTAACACTTGTTCTTCTTATTCCTTTAAACGAACCTTCAGATAATACTGTCTCAGTGATCTAACAGCGATAACACTGGAATATCTCTCCCCCTTTTCTCAGACTCTCAGACCCTGTGAATGTGTCGAGGTCGGCTTCAGGAGGAGAGGGGTGGGGGTGTCGGGAGAGAGAGAGAGAGAGAGAGAGAGAGAGAGAGAGAGAGAGAGAGAGAGAGAGAGAGAGAGAGAGGATAAAAGGTTAGGTAGGTCACAGACCTGTCTTAAGTCTTGTGCTTGGTACTATAGAAATTTCACACACACACACACACACACACACACACACACACACACACACACACACACACACACACACACACACACGCTAAAAATAATATAAAAAACCGCAGAATAATAACGTAAATAAAAACGTTCTGTTTTTGCTGCTATTTGTGTGTGTGTGTGTGTGTGTGTGTGTGTGTGTGTGTGTGTGTGTGTGTGTGTGTGTGTGTGTGAGAGAGAGAGAGAGAGAGAGAGAGAGAGAGAGAGAGAGAGAGAGACTGTGTCTTCATGAGACAGAAAGTTACCCTTGTACGATGCAGTGGATCGATGCCACAAATATTTTCCCAGAGACTGGGCCCCCGTTCTATTGATTGCTAAGATCCGGACCGCGAGCCGCTCCTCTTTTCGTGACCGTTACTCAGCCTTTTTGTTGTTTCGTTTAGGGGGCTCCCGGGATGGTGACTCTTTCCGTGTCTATCTTACTTACCCTCCTACATTACAGTACAGTACAGTACTGCCTTACTGACCTCTTTCACACCACCCTACCACTATTACAGGTCATGGTTTAAAAAGCGGTAATTCATCACGTGTTGTTTAACACTGTACCCATCACAAGGGAATTATGGATGTTTCTAAAACGTGCACATGCACTACCGCTAGCAATATTCCAGTGTTCTGGCTAAAGGCCGGATTTACGCCACATGACGCGAAAAGCAACTATAGAATAATTTACGTCACGACATGACGCAGTTCAACCAAGTAAAGGAATGGGGACGAAGGAGCTTTGCCAGTCGCTGAACGTGAAATTGTTGATCTTTTGCTGAGATTTGTGACAATCGTAAGCCTACTGGCTTCTTCAAGCCTATGGACAAAGCGAAGTAAAGCATCGCAGTCAGATATGCAGTGTGAAGCATTTGCAAATGCCGGTGTCAGCTTTGAAATCTCAGAGTTTTGAGAACAGATTAGCGAGTTTCGATTGAACCTTATCAAGTGTCTTCAGTAGAAATGGAAAAAATAAATCTTACAAATCATGCACACAAGCCGTTCTTACCACAGAAAGCGTTAAAACGAAAACCCTAAGAGACAGTGACGGTAAAAACGTAAGACTGAAAAAAGTCAAGGGGATTACCCTGTCTAGACTTGCAAAAAGGTACTTCGGTGGATTGAGGTAAGCCACTGATCTCTCGTAAAGATACTTCACATAACCAGGTATTAACGTGCAGTCAAAGGTGTCTTAGCCTTTAATTCAATTTTATTTGACCGCCTCTAAAAACGGCTCCTCCCCCTTCCCCCTCCTTCCTTCCGCACCCCCCCCCCCCCCAAATCCCTTTTCCCCCCACAACATGCAATGCTAACATCAGGAAGCAGGGACGAGGCACAGAAGAAATTTTTCGCTGGCACGGAGACAGGAAATGATGAAGCGACCAGGCCAACTAATGCGATTTGAAACTCCCCGAAAAACCAACTTAAAATCAAACCAATCGATGTTCGAGAGCAACAGGGGGACGCCAGTTAAAGCCTTTAAGCATCGGGTCCATCGTCGCCAGGCTAGGGAACAGTTTATCGTGGATTTTGTGAGTGCCGGAAAAAGTCTTCGGTGGGAGATTTAGTATCGCTGAGTCGGTTCAGCTCGCCCTCTGGGGCCATTTGCACCTCATGTAACTATATGCACTACGGAGTGCCTGCTCAGCATAACGATTGCACCATTAATACCAGGGCCCGTGTGTAGAACTCGAGGTTAATTTAACCCACGGCTACGGGCCTAACCCAGACTAGGACAAAAGAAACCCAAAAACAAAATTAAATTAAAAAAGAAGGAAAGAAAGAAAGACAAAAATCCTATAACGGCATAGGCACCTTGCTGGAATTGACCCACTTCCTGATTTAAAAAAACCCACAACAACAAAAAAAAAAACAAAAACAAAAAAAAACAAACTAGAGCTAGTTTAGTTCGAGGTTAGACTCTAACCCGGGGCTAAACTCCGTAACCACGACTTTTACATGCGGGCCCAGGTGACCTAACCCTAAACATAACCCCTAGAAAGTGAACTATACTAAGTGAGCATTTTGTATCCTTAGGAGTGAAAAATACTATGACACGGCTCGTCAGTTGTTCAATCATTGGGTATTGGTATATACGAGGCTCTCTGTTTAACATACGGGTGTCCCCATGGATCTGCACCACACTATCCACACAATAACTGACTGTAACGTGTTCATGTTCTGTGTATGAGAGAACGCGTGTGATTCACGTGCGCGTGCGTACTGGGTTCAGTTCGCGGCTCTTTGGGCCAGCTCAAGAAACTGGGGAAAGAGCACAGTTAGTATTATCATTTACTAAGAGACACTTTTTGTTAGGTCTCATCTGGTTCTTTGACGGAAACGCAAGTGATTCATCCCTTGACTGTACACTTGAGAATGCCAGCCGTTTTTGTTTTGTTTTATTTTCCCCGGCCCTTTTAACCTTATTTCGCTGAAGCGAGATTACGCTCGTTTTGTAGAAGGCCAGCAGTGGTGCACAGATGAAACCTGCAAAAATCACAAACGTTATTGACGCTGTCTTTTTTTTTGGGGGGGGGGGGGGGGGGGGGGGGGGGGGGGGGGGGAGGCAAGGCGCAAGGTATGCGTGTGTCAATATCCACTCCTTTACTAAAACGTAAAGCTGAGAACACGACACTTTTGAGCGTTTACCATTTTCGGCTTCAGGTGTTTTCTTAGGAATAATATAATCGAAGTGCCACGTTGGGCGCTTTTTTTCCTGCCACATTTGAAAAGGCGCCGACCAGCAAAATAATGGGTTCGTCATTTTGTTTATTGTTATACCAACCAGAATACGTTTTAGACACACACAGGCTTATATTTATTTCGTTTGGGTTTCACACGCGCGCGCGCGCGCGCACACACACACACACGCACGCACGCACACACACACACACACACACACACACACACACACACACACACACACACACACACACACACACACGCGCACACACACACGCGCACGCACGCACACCACACACACACATACGCACGCACGTACGCACGCACGCACGCACGCACGCACGCACACACACACACACACACACACGCATACACCTGTATAACTAACCACGACATGGCGCACTATCTAAGTCTCCCTTTCAGCACGGCAGTTAGCGAGTATTTTTTGAAAATTACCTTTGACATTCTGTTTACCTTATGTCAGGTGAGAATGATAAGCATTTGTTTTCTGGGTAGAGCTCTTAATCTGAGGAGGTTTGTAGAGAAAACAACGGCCTCATTCGTACGAAATTGAATGGTATCGGTTTGTGGTAAAGAACATAAGAACTAACAAGCTAGTAACACTTCATCCTTAGGAAAATAAAGTGCCATTGTCACTGTCTTGCTGTTTTAACCTCATCACTTTGGGGGTGTTAATCCTTTTCACCATCTCGCTAGCTTAGAAGGAAGGCACGTGTGTGTGTTCCCTTTTGGTTTTCGCTGTTAATTCACTCTGCCCGAGCTTCAACTATGGTCGTCACAAGATTTCAGTCCTCCCTCCCGCGCTACGACCATACTAGTTGTAACAGACAGAAGTGCCCGTGCAACGCAGACATCGTGGAAGCTGAACACCTGCTACAGCACTGCCAACTTCATGATGCTCCCAGACAAGAAACAGACCAGAACCAGTACCGCTGAGGAGTCAAGCTCTATAGCGACCTGGAGGACCTTCGGAGGACGGCTGCATTCGTGCGGGCGACTAGCATCTCCATCTAGTGATCGACGACGAAGAAAAAGACAGTCGGTAGAGTGCGAGATCTTCGTTCTGTTCCACCGTTGCCGGCCGTTACCAGGTTTTCTTGGAGTGATCTCCCTTAACTCTTAAGAGTCCGACCCCGACCACCCCTTGCCCACTTGACGATAAGACTGGTTAAAAAGAACAAACCACTGCACACCAGCCTGTCTCCAATCACCTCGCGTGGAGAGAGACGTAAAACCCAAGCAAGCAAGCAAGCACACCAGTAGGAGTCACTTCAAGCCACTATTACACAAGGCACTATTACTCCAAAGTGATCTGAAGATTTCAAGTAAGACTGCGAATTTTGCATGGGGTTTCAAGAGTTAGAAACGGTTGCTGTTTTTGCTGGTTACCGTTGTGTACGTTTTTCATGCGGTTGGTGCGGTTTAAAAAAGATGGCCTAAAGGCGATGGCTTTGTGTCAGCGCAAGGACTCTAGACACCTAGCCTCAGCGTAGAAAGGGTTTAGGAAACAGGGATAGGTTTTTGGACAACATGTGTCTGTTGCCCTTTGGGACACGTTTTTAAAGAAACAGGGGAAGGGTTTTGGACAACGCGTTTCTGTTGCCCTTTGGGACACATTTTTAGAGAAACGGGAAGGGTTTTGGACGACGACGCCGTAGCTAGTCTCCGGAGATAGACTAGAATAGCTTGTCGTTTAATTTCTGGGCGTTACTGGTCTATGGGAGAAGCAGTCAGCATTCCCTTCCGGACATTACGCCAAGTCTGTCTTGTGATACTAACTTATTTTCATGCAAGTTGTTTTGTTCGACACGCGAACAGTTTGATTTCCTGTTCAGACGGACCAGATGTGTGATTGGATAGTATACTATACAGCGGAGAGCATATGAATACAGTACGGTACGGTACGGTACGGTGCGGTAGGATGGTATGCGATACCTTATTGTCTGCGATGCGCAGAAATTTGTTTTGTAGACTTGAACACTTAAAAGCCTTTTTTCTGTCTGTGCGTTTGTAGGTGTGCCTGTGTGTCCGCCGGTGTGTCTGTGTGTGTCTCTTGGAATCATTGTCATTATTTTTTCTCTCTCTTTGTGCAAAGTATATATATTTTTTTAATGAGTTTGTGTACTCTTGTTTCGAACGCTCTTGAAACAGAACCACCAGCATTTGTTTGTTTCATTTGATGACACGTTAATTCGTTTCGCTCTGCTTATCGTCGTTAGAGTCGAATCACACCTCAGTCTATCCCCGAAACTGTTTACACGAAAAACACAACAACCTCTCCTCACAGACATACACACCATAAACTGTTGCCATGACCACCACAATCCTCACACAAGCCATTTGATGAGCGCATGCGCACCGCTCTGTGACGAATTTCCGACATAAATCAGACGCAAGGGCAGGCAACGAGGCCAGGAAACCTGCGGATGATTTCCCCTTGGCTGATCCCGCCGATAATTTGTGCACACCCAAGGGAGAGCATCCCGCTCGAGGCGTCTGCCCTAGACCACGAATCGTGACGAAGGAGGTGTGGGAAGGAATTTATTGTTGGCGTTGGGGCTTTATCCAATTTCATTGTCACCGTTTCTGGGCTGTAAAGCTGGGGGGGGGGGGGGGGGGGGAGTTTACACGTTGCAGGACACATCGGCACAGTGGTCACGACTGAAGCAGACTTAAGTTAAAACTGTTAGATTAGTTATACTCACGAACGAATCAGTTCCGCTACAGCCATACACGCGCACGCAGCTCGCTTCGACTGTGACGTCACCACCATCTAGTTTCAGCCACACTGAGTTTGGAAAATTGACGAAAAAGCGTCATTTATCTCCTGGTTTCCTTTTCCATGTATTTGGCAATATAGATGGTCTGAACTGTTATAAGATCTGTCAGCAACACGCAGAAGATGGACAACGAACCCAGCGATAACCAAACTAGGCTCACGTTTCCAGGGAACTACTGTTCGGTCAAAGTGATCAGTTGTTGACATAGTACTTCGGCTGTTTCGCGTGTTTCGTGTCGGTCGAGAGGTTTTGGCTGCTTACGAGTCAAAAGCGCAGCACACGGACATTTGCGGATCGGCTTACTTGCGCGTAGCAATAATATTATCAACAGTGGCAGAGATAAGACGAGAGGCGAAATCTGCGCGTGCAACATGCAGTACACGCCCACAAAATGCGACAAATTCCTGAAGGTCAAGGTCACAGGGTCATGGTGAGATTTCCGAAAATCATGTTTTTTTTTGTTTTGCTTTTCTGTTTCTCAGCACCCTCGAACACCGGGCAACCCGAACTTAAATGAAGCTGATTTGAAAAGGTTGACCTTGATCGCAGGGGTTAAGCTCACAATAGTTGTGTGAAAGTTTCGGAAATCAAAATTTTGGCGGAACGTTTTTTTAAAAAAACCCATTGATAGTTGGTAAGAAGGCCTTCTTGAGTGACGTCTAGTAAAGGCCATGGCCACACGCAAGTCATGAAGGCTTTGCCATTCTTGTTTGTTTTTAAAGGGAATATCAATTTGTCGGGTGGTGAGTTCGACTCCCGCCGGCTGGGGCCAAATATTTGTGCTGGCCTTTTTTCTCGTTGCCCCGTCTTTGATATCACCCTTATGTGGTGGAAAAGGACGTTAAACTCCCAAACACCCACCCCCCCACCCCCCAGCTGTGTTCCCCAACAGATTCTGATTGGCTGTACTACGTCACTCGGCGCGCAAACATGGCGGACAGTGTATCCTCAATTGCATTGTCACCTGAACAGACTTCATTGTTTACAAACTTTTTCGAAGGACGCAAGTGTCTTTGGGACGTCACAAACAAGCACTACAGAGGCCGGACGGCTTGCCTCCGAGCTCTGCTTGCCATTGCGGACGCTATGGGCGTCGGATGGTATCGTAACGTGATCGCGTGATCGTACGTCACCGTGCACAGCTGCCTTTGTTCAGTTCTGTACTTAGAAGACACACCGAGCGCAACGACTGTGATGTGGCGCATGTGTGTTTCGCGCGCTGAGCCCAGTTTAGAACAGGCTTTAGGGTATCATATTAGGCAAATGCATTCTGTAATTGATTAAGAACAGCTGAGGCACTCACTCGAAAATGCTGTTTTGCAGATCGAGTCATTGTGTATGCGTAAAGTGTTCTTGGCAGGCACTGAGAAAAACAAATAGATGATGCAACATACATGATCCTTCAGTGAGTTTGTTTTCTTTTTGCATTCGGGTGGTGTCAATTTGCGTGAATCGACTTCTGGCATATAATGTTTTCCTCGACCGTGGATGTTGAAAGAACCAATTTGTAATTTTAGACTCTCGATCTTCCACAACAAAATCATTTCGTAATTTCATCCGCTCGCTCGCAAAAAAAACACGATTCTTTGCCAAAGTGCCAGCATCCAGAATGTACGGCGTGCAGTGTTGTAGATGTTCAGCAGTTTGATTCCCTTTACATCCCTATACTGTGTTTGTACAGGGAAAATTCTGTTTAGGAACAGTTGCGCTAATGACTGCTCCGGTGCTCTCGAAATTATCTTAGAGATTAGTAGACTTCCGAATGCAACACACTGACGTTTGATGGCCGTTAAAGCGATGAAAACACAGCCGTCTGTAAACAACGTCCGCCATGTTGTTGGCTGCTCGGTGAAACAGTCAGTTCTGTTTACCATAATTACTTACCTGTTTAGTCTGCCATTGCAATACTGTCAATATGTACTTGTCCCCCCCCCCCAGCATAATTATAAGCGGTGCTTGATTCTGCTCACTATTTGTTTACTTGAACGACTTGTATTGCAATAAACCTGTTTACACCAAACAATCTGGGGAGACAGTCATATGAGAAATGTGCTGTCGGCTGCTTAATGAAAGGGGACTGCACTCTGGAGTTCGTGTTCGTGTTCCAATAATGGCACCGGCAATACAATAATGATAGAGCAAACATAATCTAAATACAACCAACGAACAGAAATTTCTGTTTGAACATACACGCATCACGTACACACATTATGCACAAACCATTACACATACATACTATTGAATTTAATAATTTAATGAAATTGTGACTGAACGTCCGTTTCGTAAAACAGGTTGTTTGCGGAAAACTTAACGCCTTTTTATATTTCGGCAGTCGTGTTGCCTTCATCAGCTTTTTCGTCAGTGTTCAAAACTTTGGCTGAGGCTAGAAGGTATTGACTTCACAGTCGAAGCATGCTTCGTGCGACACACGACTGGCGGTCTAGCACGGGCAATGTAGCCTGCACTCTCTGTCTACCCGTAAAAATATACTTGGATGGTTGTGCAGGAATTGCAGGAGAGAAAGACGTCGATTTGCCAGAGCTGTCATGTCAGAACTGTCTTGATTTACATGTGAAAATGTTGACGCTTCGCAGCGTTTGTTTGGCGTAGAAATGATTAGGTTTTTTTGGGGGGAGATTTATGGTAGTGAAGTTGATAAAAATCTCTTGCCTGTCACTCCGGTTATGATGTACGTGTTAGGGGTGCCGGTTGTGGAGCATGGCTTGCGATGAAATATTTTCTCCACTCCACTTGAGGTTTTAAGATCAAGATTGCTTCCTCGCTCAAGTATGTGGATAGGAATAATTGGTGCAGATCGATCGATGCCTCGCGCCATTTCTACTCCTGCTGTTGCACTGAATAAAAAGAAAAAAAAACTCAAACAAACGACTGCTGTGTAGCTTTTTTGGTTGTTTGTATAAAGCTGAAAGACATTCTTGTCATGTTCGTTGAATACCAGATGTCAGGACGAAAAAAAATAAAAAAATCAGCACCTGTTTCTGCTTCATTTTCGTTTTTAGCTCTCTCGACATTGGAAGTCTGTCACGTTTACGTGTTTTTCTTGTCAGTTTCTGCGCTGTTTTTTTGTTTTTTTTCAAAGATCGCCCCGTGACAGGCACCACACGGAAAATCTGACACGTGGAATGCTTTCTATACTCCTCATAAAAATCCAAGAACCACTTTTTGCAAAACACTCATCATTCAGCGAAGACACACTTGCAAATTGCAACTTTGTCCCGTCAGATATAAAAAAAAACCTTTGCCATGGATTTCCTTAGCAGTGCGGCCCATTCACCATAGACAGTAGAGACGCCTGCACCCTTCCAAAGAAAACGTAAAAATATCGTAGTTTACAAGTTAGTCCAATTCTTCTGCCTGTCGCTGGGCTCCAGTCAGATTCCTAAATATCAATAAGTGTGTTTGGGGCACTGTAGGATATGGCACGGGTTTTCAGTGTGTGTCTTTTAGGGGTGGGGGGGGGCATATTGTGTTGGAATCAAAGGTGTGACAACTAAAAATCCCGTACGTGACATGGCTGCCTTGCAAAGGTCGACTAAAATTGTCACTAGCAGATCGGTAACAATCGTTCGCGGACATTGTCGTAGGTTTTCAGGGGACGTCACTCTGACAAGTCAAAACAAACGTGGCACAAGGCTAACACTTTCGAACTGAACCTGCAGGTTGTTGTAGGTACTGCATGACTTCATGGATTTACTTTGAATGGAACAAGAACGCTGTCCGTGGATTTCTAGTCAGCACTGTCAACTTTCTGATGCGCTTTGTTGCCACGGTTTGAAAATCGCCAACAGTGAACCATGTGCCCTATCCACAAACGTAGGCTTCAGCCAATCGTTTTGTGGGCACGAACTAGGCACAACCACGCTCCTG
>JACVVK020000298.1:272500-275000 GCA_018292915.2 Batillaria attramentaria | reverse complement strand
CAAGCACTTGCAGCTAAGCCACCGATCAGACGCGGAGACTGAAAAGCTTTCACGCTGAATCAAGTTGTTGCGTGCACAGTCTTTTGCCGTTTTGATTTACGACAACGCCGGATTCCAGAATGTTAGCTACACATGCCAGCAAGTACGCACCATTTGTCGGCTGTTAGAGAATTTCTCTCTCAGCACCCCCTTTTCACCGTCAGCTCCTGCAGAAAAAGAAGTCCTGTCTTTTCCGCTCGTCTCTGAAGATCGCAGCACGAGCTAGTAATGGCCGGTTACTCCTACTCCAAAGCATCCAGTAAGTGAGAGTTATCAGCCTTTTCATCTGTGGCATTTTGACCACGTGCTACATTTTCGGGGAGGAAACCTTTGACTGCTGACAGCAAGGTGTCCCGAAGGTTGATTAGGCGCTCAGTCAAGCCAGTAACGAGGGGTCGATGACGTATCGGGGACAGCCATTGCCGCGGTGCGGAGAGAGAAAGTAGAGTTTTACTGCTGCTTGTATCAGCTGGCACATCCGGGCATTTCCACGGCGTTTAACTCTGCTGTGTAGCCAGGCCGCGGTTGCATCCCTTTGCTCATTTTTTTTTTTTGTTTTTGTTTTTTTTTTGTTCCGTAGGGAGATTGGTCCGTCTAGATTTTCTTTGAAGAAGGGGAGTTTGTGGGATTGGGGTCTGTGTGGTAAGGGTTGGATCATAGCACTGACCAGGAAAGTATTAGGTTTCAATCTGCCAATATGCCTGTGTCTGGATTAAATGTATAAACCTAAAACAAACACAAAACAAAACAACTACCAACCCCCCAAAAAACAAACAAACAAACACAAAACAAACAAACAAACAAAAAAAAAACCAAAACAAAACAAAACAAAACAAAACAAAACAAAAAACAACAAGAAAAAAAACCCCAAACCAACCCCACCACTACCAACAAAACAAAACAAAAAAAGCCCACCAAAACCCCCAAAAACAAACCCCCCAAAAAATCAAACAAAAAAACAACCAAAATACAAACGAACACACACACACACACACACACACACACACACACACACACACACACAACTGATCCTCCTCCGCCGGGAACTAGCCACTGCAGCCAGACGAAAATGTCTTTCTTCAAAGACGGCTTCTCCAAACTGCCCGAAAGAGAAACAGAAAAAAAAACCCTCGCTTTGAAACAACATCTTTCCTCTAGACATCACCGTGCCATTTTTCCTTTTAACTGGCCAGTCACTGGAAGTAAAGCAACTAGAGATCGAGGAACTCCCCTCCCTTCACCTCGAGAGAGGCTAAAGAAACACATCAGGCATCTGATCAATCCGAGGGCTATCCAGAAACAGTGCGGTAGTGGGGGGAAGGGTCAGCAGCCGTTACAACTACCAAACACAGCGGGGGTGGTGTCGGCGAGCGGAGATCAATGCCGACGTGTCCCACGAGGCAACGGGGGGCCAGACGGCGCACGAGACCAGCGCGAAACAAGCCGCGAGACCTTCGTTTCTTGGGCGGAGAGTTGACGTGCAAGACGCTCATGTGTGTCCAGGGTCCGTCAGCGGTGGACTTGCGGGCAATTGTTGTGGCCGGCCTGGTGTTCATCCGGGGCTGGTCTTCAAAGGCCAGGCAGTCACGTCTGGAACTGATGTCTGCGCTAGTGTAGATGGCGATTGCTGGACAGAACGGCTGTGCGGTCAAGTGGATTTTTTTTAAAGGCGAAAGTGGATGGTACAAGCGATAGTTTCAGAGAACAACTCTGCTGTCATGTGGACCCTCCCCCCCCCCCCCCCCCCCGCCCAGCTTTTACACACACACACACACACACACACACACACACACACACACACACACACACACACACACACACACACACACACACACACCCTTTCCGCCCCCTCAAGGCTAGCTGTGTGTTTCTAGCTAAAAGAAGAAGCTATGAAATTTTCTTCTTTAAAGCGTGGGTGCATTTTTACCCACGGTGTACGGCGCGCAAGTTTTTAGGCGACGCAGAACGAAGGTTACATTACAAAAACCCACTTCATCATAACCGCCCGTTTCTTTGAAATACAATTTGTGAGACGGAGCATTTCCGGTCTTCAGAAATACGTAGCTAAAAACATTCGATCGATTTTCTCCGAAAAAGGTATCTTTTCTGTGCCGCCCACACAGCATCTGATGGCCACCATAATTTTGCCGCTTTTGTGCTGCGCAGTTTGGAAAATACGAAAATAGGACAGGTAAACTGTTATGTTGTAGATTAGGGACAGGATGTCCCTTTGTATTGCCAGCACCACTCTGTTTTTATGTCTAGACAATGGTGCGGTCGGTGGTCTAGTGGTTAAAGGAACTTCGCCAGCGGTGCGTAACGTCAGGTTCGAGTCCCACTCGGGACGAAGAATTTTTCCTTCTGCGTAGGTGGCACCGTTTATTCGGTCCGATCTGTCGCAGGGTCTCTCCGGGTACTCCGGCTTCCTCCCCCTCTGCTTTGGAAATGTTCAGCCCACTAA